>JAJHSJ010000706.1:0-41313 GCA_021015155.1 Magnolia officinalis | reverse complement strand
ATATATGACATATCTATGCTGATTATCCATTTCACTTAAAAATGAAGTAGATCTAAAACTCAAGTGCCCCATACAACGAATAGAGGCCATGAGAACTTTTTTACTGGTATATGTTCAGTTTCCTTTTTCTTATGGAGTGGTCTACTTGAGTTTTGGATCTGCTTTAATTTTTGGTTCATGCCCTAATTCATCCGGCACAAATGATGTACGGCTTATAAGTCACATACATCAGGGTGGCGTGGTATATATTTGGCACTAAAAAAATACGCCCATCAATTCAACCATGCGGTAATTGCTTAAGAAATAATGATTACCAATTACACTGTGACTTTCTTACAGTGATTTGGAAAATCAAGCAGGCCCAGATGCAAAGTGTTGCGTACTACGCACTCCGCGTACCACACAAGCAACCCTACGTGATTAGCTGCGTTTTGCTGTTTTGTGCGAGATGGTACAATTTTCTAAACCGAAAAAACGAGGAATCCGTACTTCACCCGTGCGATGGCAATTTGCATTACACTCGCTGCTCGCACGTGCCAAATCACGCGAATGTTAGAGATCCAATCCGTTCATCATGGTGATCCGACCATCGAACTTCCAAAATTAAAAAGAAAACTGATCAAATATCGTCTGGGCCATGGAATAGATTGAATATTGACTCTTGCTTAACATTTCGTGATCCATCTGTTCTGTAAAATGTAACCAACTGATTATCATAGAGGGATAAATTTTCATCCATGAATGTAGGTATTTGTTGTTACACGATAAAAGCTTGGATTTGTCCCACGTTTGATAATACGACATGTGCAAACAGCGAGTACTGAAAATTGCACGCGCGCGATTGCGGCTCGAAGTTTTTCACGAAAAAACCGAATATCCTACGTGGCAGCATCGCCACGCGTGCCACGAACGCCTCAACTCGTTCCGTCAAAACTAACGGCACCCGTAGTGCCGGGAAATCAAACAGACTCTGACGGACATATAAATACCCTTTCAAAACCCCCACTCATTTTCTTCCCTTTCTCTCTTCGAACCCGCTCTCTCACCCTCTCTCTCTCTCTCTTTGTCAGAGAAGCTACAGAGGTACGTTTTATCTCATCTTTTCAGATTTTCTTTGTTCTACACGTAGATTCGTCTTATCTTTTTGCGATTTTCTGGTCCTGGATGCTGAAGAGTGGGGAAATCCTGGGATCGGATCAGGAACCTAGTTTTCAACTGAAAGTTCTGTTTTTTTTTTTGCGATTTTTTTTTATTTTTATTTTGTGTTCATTTTGACCTAATTTTGGTAGGATTCTTTGTATTTTGGGGATTTACAGCTGCGATCTTCGGAAATGGATGGAAACTGATTTTTAGGTATGGCAGATTTGATTTTCTTTAGTTTGTTGAAGAATTTATTCAATTGGATCGGAGAATGGAGAACGGAAATGTTTTCCTTTGTAGTACCGAGGGATACTTCCATGGGATTCTGATTAGAACTTGTGCTGTGACAATTAGGAAACCGATGAAATTCGACTCTAGATATTCTCCGTTTTGTGGCTTCATTTGTTC
Source organism: Magnolia officinalis (assembly GCA_021015155.1). NCBI lineage: Eukaryota > Viridiplantae > Streptophyta > Magnoliopsida > Magnoliales > Magnoliaceae > Magnolia > Magnolia officinalis. The sequence goes on along the minus strand of JAJHSJ010000706.1, from coordinate 39,765 downwards.
CTTACAAGCATCTGATTTGATTTTTCCTTTTTTTTTTATATAAAGAAATTCTTGAATTTTTAGAACTTAAGTTCTTCTCGACTTGACGAGTGGTGGTGGATTTGAGTGGGATTGCTGATTTTTGTGGATACATTCTATTTGTTTTGACCTAATAATGGTGGCTTTCTTTGTCTTTTATTGTGAACTTTAATGGGAACTGATGGATTTCAGTGCTGCTTTTCTTCATTCCCCCCTTCCCCCCCTTTTGAGCTGATTTGATTCTTTACTATTATTATTTCAGAAAATTTTCTTTTTTGCAATTCCTTTCTGCTTCTCTATGGATTTCTTCGTGATTGGATGTTGAATTTGTTCAATTGAATTTACCAATAAAAAGATTATTTGATTGAATATGAGAAGTTAGTTTCCTTGAGCAATATTGGTGGATTTGACTGTCATACTACTTTTTTTTTTTCTTTTACCTTGGTATTCTGGGTTTTCTCTTGAAGTAGTGTTTCTTTATTGTGTAGTAATCAAATTGCTTTTGCTTTCAATATTTTGTACTGTTTTGGCTGGTGATTTGGTTTTGAATTTAAAGAGGACACTTCACTTCTAGATTTGATGTCAAAGATTGTTTCATAAATTGTTTTGTATTAATGGTTTGGAAGTTGGGTGAGGAATTTTTGGAACATGTTGAGGCAGAGAAAGATCAAGTGTGGTTGCGTGGAAGGCTTTTTCACTGTTCCTTTTCTAAAGAATGCCCTTTACCTAAATAATGGTAGTTATAAAATGGAAACTGTTATATGTTGTTTCTGTTTTAAACTATCATGCCAGGCATTTTTTAAATTATAATATTATCTTTAAAGAACTGTTATAATGAAAGTTCATCATCATCACATCTAAGCCTTATCCCAACTAATTGGGCTCAGCTACATGAATCCTTTCCACCATTCCACTCTATCAATGGCCATAATGAAAGTTACTGTTACATAAAGGTAGTGTCCCTTGGTTGCTGTATTTGAATAATACATAATCTCTATCCTAAAAACATTTGAATTTTTTTTCTTTTTGTGGAATTCACATGTTTTAATATGGAAAAGTTTTAATTATTTAGTTATTGATTCTTTAGACATTTCTACGAGTTCTCTTTGATTATCTTCATCTCCTTGTTATTTTATGATGGACTGCTTGGTGGCTAGGCTTTTCCCTTTAGTTTGATTTTGTTTGCTTGATTATTTATTCCACACATGCAATTTCATTGAAATTTATCAAAGATTAGATACTTGCATGCTTGGGATTATATGTGCTACCCTTTTGACAGGAACAACCGAAAATTTGGATTTCTTCCATGAACATTGGTATGCCAAATTTTAGAAGAATCCAGAACTTTCGATCTTAAGTCTGGAGGAATTTATATATGTGAACAAGGATGGGCTCTGCCTGTTGTGTTGCTGCCAGAGACAAAACTCTACCGAACAGAACTAGCAGTCAGTATTCGACTAGGAACATTAGATATTCACCGTCATGGAGCTTTCGATGGGATGCACGAACACATGTTGAGGATAGCATGGATAACCAGGTGCCATTTCCTCGTGGGAACTCCCGGCATGCTGGTTTCGAAATCAAGGGTGGGTTAGAAACAGAAACAGAAGCTCTTTCAGATGAGGGAAGCCCAGTGGAGAATTTTCAGACACCTACATGGCAGAAGTCTCTCATTTGCAAGGGAACTACTGGGACCTCTAGAAATGGTGCTCCAGGTAACAATTTTTGGCTTGAGAGCATTTATTTTATTTTTTCACATTAGATGTTTCTATCCTGTCTCAATGAATTTAAGAACGTTGGGTAGGAAAATTTGAGTACATGTTTCTATCTTGTCTCAAAGAATTTAAGTTAGCTAGGAAAATGTGATTCTCAAAACTTTCTTTTTGTTTGTTTTTTTTTTTTTTTCTAAATCAATAACTGAGATTATTTTCAATGTTGTCAAAATAATTTTTACTTAGGTTGGGCTGCTCCTGCTTTTGAATCTCATAATTCCTTAATGCTTCAGGCCTATCTCTACTATTTATATATTTCTTTTTGGGCTGCACTAGCTCCTGCTTCCTGGGAAAATGTTACATAAGTCTTATATGTGCATAATTTAAGACAACCATTTAGCATGGTTCCATGCACATTATGATACCTTGTTTGGTTGGAATCTACAAATTGAATTGTTATGACGGAAGTGATATTTTGAAATTGTAATATCAGGTTATGGAGTTAATGAGAAATTTGACAGTCATGTGTGCTAAAACCATTTGGAAATGCCAGGGCATCGTCGTTGTCTGATAGAATGCATTGTGTACAACATGCATATGGTGACCTGTCAGCTTTTTCATCTTGTTTCTTGGGGTGACAATGGGTCGGATCAACCTGCAGGTTGGGTGGAGGCTGAACTGACCCACTTCTCAGTCAGGATGGACCAATATCGGGTCTATTAAGTAAATGGGTTGGTTTCAAGCCTGGAAATTAGTCCTGTCAACTAAATGGGTTGAGCTTGAGCTGAGCCCATCCTTCCCGACTGCCTTATAAGACTTATAAAAGAGTAATAGAATGGTTTAATCCCCAAACTCTTTAGTACTATGGCCTGAAAAATAGTCATGTTAATTTGATGGATCTTTTTTTTTTTGTGTGTGGAAAGATAACGATGATTTTATTAAAAGAAGCACTGAGATGGCCCAAAACTACAAACTAAAAAGGTAAACAACAATCCTTCGAGCCATTTATACAGGATACCCACTCCACAACAAACCATCATCACCCTCCTCAAAACCTTACCAACACTATTACTATCATAACAAAAACATTTCCCATTCCTCTCTACCAATAAAGCCCAGAGGACAGCAAGCAAACTTAGCCTCCACAGCGCCTCATGTTGATGGGTTAAATTGAATGCAGCTTTAGTCAATTAACTCATCCAGGTTGGACTGCAAGCTTAAATTTGGAACCTGTTCAGGCATTGGGCTTAAGTTTTGGACCGTTTAGTAAATGGCTGGGCTTGGGTCATAAGTTGGACTCGGGTTTGAATTCTGTTCTTTCCATCCCTCCAACCATCAGACATAATTGAACACCCATGAGTTTTCTAAGAATCCTTGTATCCTTTCATTAAATTATCAATATTGCCAACCTCCTCTAGTATCCATGTTCTCATCTCATACATGGATGGTGCTTTCAATCTGGGCCAAAACTTTCTAATAGCCTCACATAATGCCGAAAAGTATGGGCTATTACACATGTTGAACAACAAAGCATCCCTCCTCCTCACACACAAAAAATAAAAATAAAAAAAATCTCCCAATCACCCTACACACTTCTTTTTTTCTCTCTCCCTTCTTCCGCCTTGAATTCAATGTGGTTTGTCGTTGTTCATTGCTAACAAATTAGTTCATACGACCCCTTACTCGTCACTGGTTGGTTACCAGAAGATCCACTGCCAACAAACACATCATTACCCGCGCCAACGCTATCACTACCAGAACCGGAACATTATGTCGTTCTGCCGCTCCCTATACCTGAAACACCTCATCTGTTGTATCTTTCTCATCATGACAATCTTTCAAACCCATTCTACACTCATTGGCTTCTTCTGTCACTTTTGGGCACAACTTTATCCCATTGTAGGTTCCAACCAAGTGATGCTTTAGGCAAGTCGTGCCTCCCATACACCTTTGACCACAAAATTTATAGAATACATAATTTCTATGAGCTTGTTCAAGTGGATTATCGGCCACATATTTCTAAGAAAAATCTCTCTTCCTTCTGATATCTTTCTCGTTTTGGTTCACTAAAAAATAAAAAATTCACAGTCACAAACTCACAAATCATAAATCAGTAATCTCAATTCACAATAAATGAAATAACATACTAACATCAAGTATTTAACCATAGAAAATAATGGTCAACCACAAGTACAAAAAACAAGACACTACACCATAGGGCAACACCAAAAAATCACCATTGTCGAGTGGTGGCCCGCATGATGGACTAAACAAGTTAAATCCATACCATACACACACCATAGTGGACCAAAATATGCAATGTTGTACGATAGGTGTTGCTATGCATTTTGTTTCATCTTTTCAGTTTTTTTAGGTGGCCTACTATGGTGTGTGTATGACTTCATGCAACCCATGCTTCTTCAAAAGTGTATGGGAGGCAGTGCATTGTTTTCTATAACGTGGCCCAAAATATGAACAAAGCAAACGGACCCAAATACTTTAGGAGTATGGTGAAAGATGTACTTTTGGTGTCAAAATTTTCTATGGATAACCAGTAACCACCTTCAAGAATCTTGATAGGGGAATACATAGGTTGCCATAAGAATGGCTTCATTGCAGTAAGACTTTAGAATTGACATGCCCACCAGAAGTGATCTCAGGACCTCTAAGAGGTGGTTGTTCTTCCATTCCGCATCATCATTCTATTGCAGAGTTTATGGTTAGGATGGTTGAAACTCTACTCCTTGTTCTACAAAATAATTGTACAACTCATGATGTAGATATTCCTTGGCATTGTCAGAATGAGAACACTTGATCTTGGTGTCGTATTAGGTGAAAATTATGAAAAATCTTAGTAATCCTGGAAGCTTCATCCTTACTTATCATGAGGTATATCCATGACAGTCTTTTGAAAATTAAACCGGTGCCAACCGGTATTCATGGGTGACCCGGTTCAAAGAGATCCAACCAAGTTGACCCAAGTCAACCCATGATGTGAAATTGATGATAGAGGTAAAGCAACTCTTCATTTTCCCAATGAAGAGAGATTCAGTTTTGAGGGGAGTCGTTTAATACTCTGGTAGTGTATGATGCTTTATAACAAGCACTCGGAAATAGTTCACATGACATACATTAACTCAAATTAAACTGGCTAAACATCCCACTATCACTAAGTCACAGTTCTAAAATTAGATTAGTTGAACAATCCTGATCTCTTATTTATGGACACTTTTTTGTTGAAACAGGACCATTGAATATATTTTATTTTCAACCATCCAATAACTGTCCACCAATCCGATGGTCAATGACCAAATAAGCAATATTTTTGGTTTGCTATACATCTAAATTTGTAGATGATAATATAGACAATTGATGTAGGACAACTAACCACTTGCTCTGAAAGCTCGAACTGATAGAGCGCGGCGAATCAATCCCTTTATCTCTTGGCCTAGGCCCCACATTCCATGGGTTAGGTCCTCGGCCGAACCCCCCTCGTGGGCCCCACATCACATGGGTTCCGCCTCACACGGGCCGCCCACCCCGAGTGTGCCCTTGCATCCCACAGGCCACCCCACTTGGCCCGGTGTGAAAATGCTCTTGCATTAATCACCCCCGGTGAGGAGTCTCAAACATGAGACCTACTCTGATGCCACTTTGACGCAGGACAACTAACCACTTGCTCTAAAAGCTCAAACTGATAGAGCGTGATGAATCAATCTCTTTATCTCATAGCCTAGGGCCCACATCCCATGGATTAGGTCTTTGGCTGAAACCCCCCCCCCCCCCCACATTACATGGGTTTCGCCTCAACCACCTACCTCAAGTGTACCCCTGCCTCCCATAGGCCATCCCACTCGAGCCCAATGTGAAAATGCTTCTGCATTAACAATTTAGTTTGAAATACTTTTATGCCATGTAAGCAATTTCTAAGTTATTCTTAAATGCATGTGTATCATCTATCATGCTCATCACTCTCTGCCAAGTATCTTACCTTACACACAACTACTTGAGGTTGCTAAATCCATGTGCGTGGGAGCCATACACATCCACATGCAGGGACACACGTGTAAGATCTAAGCTTTCCATCAGGTAAGGTACTTTGTTTACAAGTATCAAAACAAATTAATTGTTAGAAAAATAATTTTAACTACCAATTTAGTTTGCACTTTGTAGCTTAGTTGAAGAGTGAGTTTGTCTGATTTTTTAGGCACAAGATCTAAGTATTATTTCAAACCTTGTGGAAAGCTCAGTTCCCTGACTCGTTTCATATCGCACGTGTTTTCTCATGTGGGTGTGTGCGGATTTACACATGTGTTGTTATAGAAAACAGATATATACTTGTGGAATTAGCAATCCTCACAAGATACAAATTCAGATTTTTCTATCTGCAAGATACTAGTTACGATTCAAATTGCAGTTACCAAAAAGTCCATTGAAGGATGGTCTTATGCATTCAAATGCATGGTGTACCAGATGTTCGAGCTATGTGGGGCCCACCTGTGCTGTGTATATGGAATCCAAATCATGAATGTAGTGCCCCACAATAGCACCACTCATCCCAAGAATCATCTCTATCAAAAACTCATGTGGGACACGCCACAAGGAGCAATGTGCAACACGCATAAAATTGCATTTGGATACATGGGATCCACCAAGAAAAGAAATTGGATTCCCTTTGATGAGACAACTAGGGCTTTTTGGAGACAGAAAAAAGTATAGATTCTGCAACATAATCATTAAACTTATCCACAGTGGCAGTTCCCTGGCACATGAAACGAGGTGACTGTCTATAATAAAATTAGGATTTCCACTTGTAGTTGTATCTAAATAGCCCCCCATTTTTTGAATTCATAATTTTACAGGTACCATGGAAATAATCGTTGCATGGTCATTAAGTTATCCGTGGAATCCAAACGGATTTCACATGCCAAACATTCTGAATACCTTGCCTTTGAATGTGTCTCTTCATCCTGGGCAGTTAGCATGATACTGGGTTGGATGACATACAGACACAGTGGCCCCACATTCCATCTGGAAATTTGTATAGTGGGTTCCCCCCCTCCCCTATTGTTGCTGGAGAAAGTGGATGGTTTTTTCTCGTGGATCAAAAATACTGAAATCTTACTCCCCCTCAACTGTAATCATATTGGTCCTTGGTTTTGAATGGAACTCTTTTGGTGAAGACTTGGGTTTACGATCCAACATTGTTCTTTGACATGCCGCCTTTCCCCATAATGGGTACATAGAAGCTTATCCTCATGTGTAGATAGGATGTTTTCTTTTCCAGGTCCTGCTCCTTTGAAAGCTTTAAAATCGATTGCTAGGGTAGACCTTTCAAGAATTGCTGAGTTACTTCCATTGTTTACCTGTTGATTAGCCCCACCCCTAGTGTAATTATACACAGATTCTGAAGGAGGCAAGGAATTCCTCCAAGAACCTGTGCACGCTGTAACTCAAAATCAAGGGTAAGACCAACTAAAAATTTAAAAATCCTTAGGGGCTCCAGTTGTTTCTTGGTATCTGCTGGTTTGAAGGTAATGGCTTGACAATGGTCAGTTCCTTGCACCATAAAAACGGTCCAGTTCCTCCCATGATTGGCATAAGCTGGCAAAGTATTCTTCAATGGACTTTTGCCCTTGCTGGAGATTGGCAATCTCTATATGAAGCTCATAGAGATGGGTCAAGTCATTGCTGTTGAGAAAATGTCTTTGCAATAGTATCCGATATCTCCTTTGCTGTCCTAAAAAAATAACAGCACATGACTTATTTTTGGGTTGCATTGCCATTACAGTGTAACAATCAAGACATGACAGTCAGATCTTCACTTTGCCAATCATCATGGGATGGATCCTCAACTGATGGTTCTCTTTTGTTTCATGCTATAAATCCAAGTTTCTTCATAGCTCCAATGTGCACCTTTGCGGACTGCAACCACTCCAGGTAACATTTACTATCCAATGTAATGGTGGTGATCACAAGTCCAGGATGATCATGTTGTCCATCATCATCTGGGCCTTTTGATCAACACTAGAACTTCCCTTCATCTCAAATTGAAGGAAATGAACCAACCAATGTAATAGATCGGGCCTTTAGAATCCACTACTACTGTTGGTGACCACGCTAGTGCTGCAAACAACAAAAAAAATGGTGGCTTGTGAACCCTGCCTCAATTGTTGGGAGGGCCAGATGGGTCTGCTAGTGCCAATTTTGGGGGCTGCGTGCCTAACTGTTGGTGCTTGTGGGACCTGATGATCCTTTTGGTGTTGGTCATTGGGGCGTGGGGCCTCACTGCTGGTGCCAATCAGATCTACTGTCCTTGAAGAGATCCCATTAGATCTTCCTATGACAATAATGGGTTATGCAATCCCTTCTTTCATCATTGTAAAAAAAATCCTAATGGGTCATTCAATTGGAACGGACCCTCAAAGTGAGGAAAAGAAGAAAATTGGAGATAAGAAAGAGAAGAGGATGGTGGGTGGATGGTAGATGAGGGAGAAAAGAGGGAATTAATAAAGGCACTATACCATGATGAATCATGATATATCAAAAGAAGAGATCTGTGGAGAAAAGGAGAGAGTTATATCCCTCTCATATGATGGCTTTATTTATAATAAGAGAGGCTTATATGGAAATTACATATTACGCGAGATAAGAAAAGATAGAACAAAATAAATGTAGAGATCCACAGTATGGTACTCTGCAGGACTATATAGAATTGTGATCCATTCCTAACAATGTGACAACATGGATGTGTGTGGACAAGAGTAGAAAACCTACAGATGGCATGAGGAATTTTTTGGAATAGGTGAATGCCATGAATTATTGACTTTTAAAAAGCGCCTCATTTTTGTGGCAAGGCAAACAACCATTTGGGTCCAGTTATGTGCAGGTTGGACCATTATCCTTTGTCAAGCAATTGAGAGCGGTGTTTGAAATATCGATACTATCGGTCGATATATCGGCCGATATTATCGTTATCACACCACTGCAAGACGATAAACCCCCGATAACCCCCGGAAGATACCAAAAAATCTCAAATTCAGATGTCGGCCGATATATCGTCGATATCGCACCATAAAAATCGGATCCGGGTTGTGGAGAATAAAAAAAAAAAAATTGAATTAGAAAAAAAAAAAGAAAAAAAAAAAGAAACAGAAAAAGAAAGAAATCGGAGAGTACCTGGCTGTAGCGGTGATCGGAGGTGGATTTTCTGCCATTTTCTTCAACTTCCCTCTTTCTCGGAGATTCCGGCGAGGAATTAGGCGAATCGACGAACCGTTCCTTCCGGAACGAGATTCGAGGGGAAGAGCCTTGCGTGCGTGAAAGAATCAGATCCGACTGCTTGGATGGCGGTGAAAATGGAGAGGGAAAGTGAAAGAGGGGCGGGATGGGGAAATCGGATTGCGTATGAGTTACTCAGTACGCTCTTATCGTACTGAGTAAACTCTGTAGGGCCCATTGTGTAGTTTTTTAGTTCATCCACACCGTCCATTCGTTTTTCCATATCATTTTAGGGATTAAGCCTAAAAATAAAATATATCAAAATCTCAAGTAGACCGTACCAAAGGAAACATTGGAAGTATTGATTTCCACCGTTGAAATATTTAGAAGGCCCCCAATGATGTTTATTTGTCATCCAAACTATTCATAATATCACAAAGACATGGATGAATGGAAAAAACAAATATCATCTTGATCTAAAACTTCTGTGGGCCTCAAGAACTTTTCAACGGTAGACTTCAATTCAAACCGTTTCAGGTGGTGTGGTCCACTTGAGCTTTGGATATGATTAATTTTCCTTTTAAAGCCCTGAAATTATATGATAAAACGGATGGACGGATTTGATAAAATGCGTGAATGACAGTGGGCCTCACTGTGTACTCAGTACACAGTGCGCAATTCGCTTCCGCGGTGGCTCGTCGTGGTGCGTGGTGCGTTACTCAGTACGCTCTTATCGTACTCAGTAAACTCACTCGGGCCCACCTTTAATGTATGTGGTCCATCCACGCCATCCATCCGTTTTCCCATCTAATTTAAGGGTTGATCCTAAATTTTATAAAAATCTAAGATCATACCACAGGAAACAGTGGTGATACTGATTTCCACCGTTAAAACCTTTCTCCACTGTTTTCTATGGTGGGATCCACTCGAGCTCTGGATCTGACCCATTTTTTGGCTCATGCTATAAAATGATCTCTTCAAATGTATGGACGGTGTAGATAGAAAAAATACATTATGGTGGGACCCACGTAACTTGATGACATCTCGTGCCCCTTAGTGACGGGCGTTCGTACGAGATTGTGTACTTAGTACGCTCTTATCTTCCTGAGTAAACTCTGTTGGGCCCACCGTGATTACACGTGGTTTATCCACGCCGTCCATCCGCTTTTACTGATCATTTTAGATGTTGAGCCCAAAATTGAACCATATCCACAACTCAAGTGGACCACATTACAGGAAACAGTGTTGAATGAACGTTGACCATTAAAACGTTGTGGGAGCCATAAAAGCTTTGGATCAACCTAATATTTATTTTTCCCTTCATCTGGGTCTTTAGGACCCAATCAACAAATTGGATACCAAATAAACAGTACAGTGGACCTTAGGAGGATTTTAATGGTGGATATCCAATCATTATTGTTTTCCTTTGGTGCTCTGTGGGGGCCATCATGATGTTTATGTGTAATCCATGCCGTCCACCCATTTTTCCAAATCATTTTATGATATGAGCCCAAAAATGAGATTGATCCAAATCTCAAGTGGACCGCACAGTGTTGATTGAACGCCCACCATTAAACACTTCTTGGAGGCCACAAAAGTTTTGGATCAAGCTAATATATATTTTTTCCTTTCATACAAGTCTGTATGACTTGATCAACAGTTTGGTTACAGTGGGCTCAGGAGGTTTTTAATGGTGGAGATTCAATCACTACTGTTTTCCCATGATGGACGGCGTGGAAAAAACAAATACATCATGGTGGGGTCCACATAGCACTGCCCCACAATTCTTCACTTACCAGTTACCTGTAAGGAAATGGGCCCCACATGCTAGAGTTACTATCACACCACTGCATGGGTGGGGCTCACTGCAGGCTGACAGGACGAACGGGCGTGGTTTTCCCAGATCCACAGAGGTGGGTGGATCCCTCACTGTGGGGCCCACTATGATATATTTTCATCACATCTATTCCGTTCATCCATTTTGAAAGATCATTTTAGAGCATGATCCCAAAAATGAAGAATATAAAAATCTGAGGTGGACCACACCATAGAAAATGTTTATGATTGGATATCCACTTTGTAGTCCACTTAAGCCATGGACCTGCCTCATTTTTTGTATATAAATTAAAATGATCTGAGAAAAATTAGGACCCTATACAAAGGAAATTTATTATGTGCTTCTTTTTTTTGAGATGTTATGATTTAAAAGTGTGTATTAAGGGTCTTTTTAACAATCCCCAAAGTTTCATTAAAAAATTCAACCATTTTCCCAATATTTCCCCATGTTTCCCAAAAAGTGCGATAAACTATGCAAATACAAACGATATATCCCGTGCGATAACCGATACGTGTCTGAATCCCAAGGGTGCGATACATTGTGCGATACCAATATTTCGAACACTGATTGAGAGGAGCACTTCATTTTTATTTGGGCAATTCTGTATCCAGCTTTCAGTCACACAATCTTGCTTGATTCCTCAGGTATGGTGATGGTCCTTCCCTTTTACATTCAAAATTGATAGTTGCAGGTGCCATATTCAAGCTTGTCGTGAAGGATAGGGGAATTCCTTAAAATGGATGTTCAGGTGCTTCAAATTTACGGGGATCTTTTATAATTCTCAAATGAAATTTTAAGAGTTGGAATAGAGATATGGCAAGAGAGGAGAGAAAAAGGAAAGAAGGCTTCTGTTAATAGCGATGGAGGTATTATACATCTGATGCTAAAGAAAAACAAAATAAAAATAGTTTGAATACATGTTAAGGTGGGAGGAGATTAATTGGAGACATCAAGGTTGACATGGTCGGACAAAGTGACAAATTCACTATGTTTTTCATTGGATGGAAATAATAATAATAACAACAACAACAACAATGTTGACATGGTCGGAAAAAGTGACAAATTCACTATGTTTTACATTGGATGGAAATAATAATAATAATAATAATTGAAGAACCATGTGGATTATGTAATGTACCAGAGGGAGGCCGTGGAGAACCCTGAAGACATTGGGAGAGGCTACTTAACTCGCATTTATTATAACTTGCAAATGGTTTGGCAACCCCTATCATCCCGTCCATTCTGAATCTCTTAATGTTAAAAGGTTTATTTCCTGAAAGCACTCAGTCACTAACCCTGGTTGCATTCGTTCTCTGTATGCCTTTTGATATCTCCAGCACTTCCTCCAGTTACTGCTTGCTTGTTGTTGCTAGGAGGTGATAAGTTTCTGTCAATGCACCAGGTGCAAGCGGTAGGCTGAACAATACTCATCACAAAATGAAATCTCTTTGGACATCTAGAGACCTATGCTAGAGACCAATGTGTATTACTGTATTTAGAGTCCAAAATATCTGTCGACATCAAACATGAATTTGAAAATGGAATGCATTAATATGTCCGCACGCGCACACACACACACAATTGAGAGCAGGGGGTCTATCTATGAAGTGAATGTAAATAGTGTCTCCCCTAGCAGATTTTGTTATTGGATATTTCACATGAGTGTAAAATATTTGTGAAGCCATAACAATAGATATAAATGCATTTAACTGTATATAACTAATAGGTGAGCAATTCAGAAAACTTCAAAGCTAGTATGTTAGATATTTGACCTTGAAAATCCTGAAATGCCCGGACCTCCTACACCCATGCCTAACACTGCAATTCTATTGAGAAATGGCGTGTTTCCATGTCACTCTTATATCCACTTATTTTTGTTTGTCTATAGTATGAACTGATCTGTTCTTTTATTTTTATCCTCTGAAAAACCTGAAGTGGGGATTTTAATCTAAAATGAAGAATTCCCATGCCCCGTCTCTCTATCCTTTTCTTGATTTTAATTTTCTAAATAACCAGAAATTGTTTCCACTTCTTGCATTGTCGTCTGATATTCTTATTTGTGTAACAGATCTACGCATGGGGCATAGGCTCCCTCCTGAGGTGAGTCAGAATCAGTTGTAATGATGCTAGTAGAAGAAACTGCTTTGTGCGTTTTGCTTTTGAGACCAAACTTGCCTGATCTTAATTCGACAATCCATTTACACTCTTTTCATAGGAAAGGGATTCTGCAAAACCATCGGCAGTTTCAAACACATCAAGTCCGAAGCTTTCAGTTTCTCTACCTCCAACTGCCTCTTCATCAATGTCCAAGGTAGATCCTTCATCTTCCCAGACCTACTCGCTCCCCGCGGATCAAACTCCATCGAGGCAGGCAGCCCTCTCTTCGCCAAGTTACCATCTCTCAAGGCAAGCTTCCGACAGCCAGATCCCGGCACCCAAATCGCCAAATGATAACTCTTTATCTGAAAGGAGACAATCCTTTGCATTGCCCGCCTCCAGCAATGACTCAGCATTAGGTTCCCATGGTGGGTCTTCAGATGGTTGGTCCATGCACATGTTCTCCGAGCTCGTAGCCTCTTCTCAAAGGGAGCGGTGGTCTTTCGACAGTGAGAACACAAGCTACGGCCATCATAAGACAAGCAGATCCAACAGCCCTATGTTAACTTCTCCCTCCATGGATTTTCAGACATGTGGGATATGCTCCAAGCTCTTAACAGAGAGATTGTCATGGAGCTGCAACGAGATCGCAGTAGTTGCTGTCCTGGTCTGTGGTCATGTCTACCATGCAGAATGCTTGGAAAAAACAACCACAGAAAAGGATAGATACGACCCGTCTTGTCCTGTATGTACTGTAGGAGAGAAACCGGCCTTGAAGATGTCCAGAAAAGCATTGAGAGCAGAAGCTGATTGGAAGGCAAGAAATAAACTCTCTAGGATTGGGGTCGCAGACGTTGATCTCGATGGGGACACGATGTCTGACCACTGTAAGAGCACCAGACGGGAGGGCAAAGGGTCCCCCAAGATGGGGGCTAGTTCCAGCATGAAGAGCTCCTTTGGAAGGCCCTTTTTAAGGCGACACTTCTCGATCGGCTCGAGATCAACCCGTGTCCCATCTGAGGTTGAATCCACAAGAAGGAAGGGATTCTGGGCAAGATACCGCAGGGAATGAACTTCCTCCCAGCTAGCAAGAGGCAAGAGAGCAGCTCATTCCTTTCTGTTTAGTATATGTTGCTTTACTCGATACAGGTGATACCCTTTTTTTTTTTTCTTTTTTATGCACTTTAATAAATTCAGTAATTGTCATCTAGTCTTGCCAACGGCTTGCATTTCCTTCATAAACCTCAGTAATTTGTTCCAAGGCACTTTGGTGTTTGAGTCCCTTGCAGCAGAAACCATCAACCGTGACCCCAAGAGAGTCCATATCGACCCCCAAAAAAGCATGAGAGAATACAGATGGTATGATCTTCGTTTGGCCAAATATAAGTGTTCTCATCTTCATTTACCTTTGAATCCAAGCAAATCATAGACGTCAAAGGTGTTTTCAGATCCTTAGGATGATTCCTGCAATGATGGCAAATCATAGTGGTCACAAGTGTTCTGAGTGTAAGCAATGTCTTTTGTATCGTTATTGCGTAACCCTTGGGATACCGATACATATAGGTTATCACATGAGACATATTGGTTGTATCGCTTAATGTATTGTTGTTGTTGGGAAAGATAGGGAAATTGGTCGAGTTTTTCCATGAAACTTCAGGGATTGTTAAAAGAGACATTAATACAACACTTGAAAGTCAAAACATTCAAAAAACAAGTGTACATATAATTTATGAATGTAAGAAGACGTGAATGAAACACACAACATATTCAAAAGTAAAAGAAGAATCATGAGATCTTGGACACAGACTACAACCCATTTACGAGAAATTGAAAATTTTTGATGTGTTACGTGTTGTTGGACTTGAATGATCTCAAAACAATTCCATGGTCAGGGATGATTGGACCATCCATCTGGTTGGCCCTACTGCAGATGTCCCAAAGATTTTACTTACATAATAAGATCATGTCCCTCAATCAGTTGCACATAGATGATTTATAGAAGGGAGAATAACCAATCGCCCCCTCCTTGATGATGCTTTAAATGCCAATCTCACCATGTAACTTTGTTTAAGAAAGTTAGCCTTATCACCTCCTGCAATTAAACAAAAACAGCTTCAATTCATTATTATTATTATTTTAATTTTCCAATTTTACTCTCCAATCTATTCCGCCTTTCTAACATTACGACAACAAAAATTCGAGTAAATCTCACGTGAGCAAGCACAACACACGCACATATAAATCTTTGCTAGTAAGATCCAGGTTTGTATTTCAGTGGTCCAAATGGTTTATGCGATGGGACCCACCACCGATGGTGTATACCCAGAAAAAATAAAAATAAAAAATCTCACATTAAAATAATACAATCCTTCAAACATTTGACTTCTTCTCGTTGAACGTAAGCTGTCACTTTTGACCGTTGTTTTCAAGCCATTGGTAGGATCTTCAAAACGGAAGACTTTTGTGGGTAATGGTATTACCCATCCATCATTGAAACACGACCCTACATGGCTGCACTATCCGGTAGAAGAAAGCAACACGCTGTTTTTTGATAGGAAACGGGCACCGGAGAGGAAAGATTCTCCGTGCGAGGGTGGGTTTTCACCGGGACTCCATCTAAAACGATGATCTGAACCGTTCATGTTCTCATTAATGTCTTAGAAGCTATTACCTAATAATCGAGCAGTGTTGATAATACTAACCTTTTGACCCTTGGATTTGGACATGAGCCATTAGTATTCCACTTTTAATACTCTAATTTCTTCTTCCTACAAAATCATCCGTTCAACAAACGTTTTTAAAGTACCCCCTGTAGCATAAAGTCTAGGATACGAACGGTTCAGATCAACATGTCAGATGCAGTCCGTGGTGATATTCGAACCCGTGCGGTAGCTGTGATAGGGTGGGCCCCGTCATGTTGTATATGTAAAATCCACTCTATCTATCAGGTTATATCCTTCATGCTATGCCTTAAGACCAAAAATCAGCTAGATCCATTGCATGGGTCACTCCACATGAAACAATGGGGATGGGATGCCAACCGTAGGTTTGTGTGTGGGCCACCTTGGTGTACATCAAACCCGTCAATCAGGTGTTGTGAATGCTTTTGAATGATCTTGGATTTTCTCGATGGATCAAATGAGAAAAGGGGGCTATTAGTTTTCTCCAAACTTGGTGTTTCTGTAATTCTTGAAAAGTCTAGGGCTTAAAATGGCTTGGAATACTGGGATTCAAGATTACCATGTGGCATGATCTGGATGGTTGGATTGATTGGTAAAAGTATAATTTTAGGCCCAAGGGAGGGGTACAGAGGTCTTCTCACCTCTTCACACGATTGCACATCTCTTCAGGAAGACCTCCACATGCGTTGGAGACCTCTTGCTAAGGCATGAGGCTTGCCAAGGGTGCCACCAGAGCCACAACTGGCTCCCTGCTTTGGTAGGTGAGCCTCCCCAATGGTCCCTAGGTGCTCCCTTGCTACATCTGCGAATTTTCTTTGTGGCCTTTGTACTTGGGCTTGGTTTGGTTTAAGCCTAGTCTTGTTGGGCTTATTTTGATTAGGTGAGTTGACTATGTGGTTAAGTTCTGAGATTTCGGGTTTTAAGTACCTAGAGTTTAGATTTTTAGGATTAGGGTTTCTAGGGTTCAGTCACTAAATGGGGTTGAGTTGTCTCGGTCAAATTCAATCACCTTGTTGGTACGAGGGTAGGGTGTCTATAAATCTAAAAACAAAAAAACAAAAAAACGAAACATATTCAAATCTTAGGTGAACCGCACTACAGGAAAGAGGAGTGATTGTACGCCTCCCATTGAAAACTTCCCAAGGCTTGTAGTAATAATTTTTGCTATCCAATGTTGATTAGATCGACCTCTATCAAGGAAAAACACAAATATCAGCTTGATCGAAAACATTTATGGCCTAATAAAGTTTTGTGGTGGGCGTCCAATCATCATTGTTTCAATCCAATTGGTTGTCGCATGATTTTCGGTTCTAGTCACATGATAAGTGTGGGCATGTCAAAATTGATTTTGCGACTCAATTCAAACGGAACAACTATGACCCCAAGTGCCGATATAGGCAGATATATAATATATGATCGAGATCAATTGAGATCCACTGACTCAGTATGTAAATCGGATTAGGCGATATTCAGAGGGTAGGATTCGTCCTCTAATGATGTGTTACACCTTTGCCTTCCGTATGAAAGTATTTTTCAATGCAGATAAAAGAAAATATAAGAAAGGAAACCTTAAAGTTGGTTGTGAAGAGCAATTGCAGAACACCTTTTTAGATGGGGAACCAAATTCGACGTATGAGCGTAGACTCAAATTATAGTGAAGATTACCAGTTACTCGATTAACTATAGAATGTAAACAACATGTAAAAAGTAAAAGATTACACTAAAAAATATAATTGACTTGCAAAAATGTAGAGTACAGGTAATTGAAAGGATAATCAAAAAGTAATTGAAAGATATATTGGATTTGATTGGATTCATATGAGACAAATTTTTCTGCTGAATTTATTTGCTATTTATAGCCTTGATTTGGCCATCTGAATACTTCCAACGTTCTTACTATTGCTGAAACCATTTTACATGTCTTAACTCTTCTTCCCTATAATTCTATCATATATCTTGTAACCACTTTTTACATGATCACTCTTCAATCAACCATTTAATGGATGACATGGCGTCCCTCAGTACGCTCTACATATATTGTTATAAAATCTTCTTTACATATCTTCAAAGATCTCCAAATTCACCATGTAAATTCATCGTAATCACATGTAACTTATTCTAATTAACTTTACTAGAAATTGGCAACAATGAGGATGAACACAATTGAGTTTTGGGCTCGTGCCCTAAAATGAGCTGAATGTACGGCATGGATGAAATGGTGGGGCTTACAATGCCCAGACCAGTAGTGACATGGGTACTGGGAGTAAGGGTGCACACGGGTCGGTTCGGTCCAGTTCTGGGGTGAAACCGAAACTGAAACTGAACCGTTCCCAATGGTTCTAGGATATTCGGAACCAGAACTGGACTGTTAGCACCCTAGAACTGAATCGGAACCGGACCGTTAAAACAGGTTCGGTTCCGGATCGGTTCCACAGTTCTGGGCTTTTTATAATACAGCCCCATTGCATGTTTTATTTTATAATCTTGCCCATGTCCATTCATATTGTGATCCATTTGATGAATGGTTTAGATATTGTATAAGGTGTGCTAAAATACATTTATGGAAATAATCAAATGGTGCATTGTAAACCATAAATCATGAGTCAAATATGGAAACAATCAAAGGGTTCTTGGTTCGATTCTAAGTTCGGTTTTAAGTTCGGTTCTGCGGTTTGGATCCACGGTTCGGTTCACGGTTTTGTTCGGTTTTATATACCCCCAAATCGAGAACTAGGGGTAGGGGTGTACACAAACCGGGCTAGCCCGGTTAGCTCGCTCGACCCGGCCCGAAAAAGCCCGACTCGGCCTGACCCGGAATTGAGTTCGGGTCAGGACGGACCAATTTTCTAGGCCCGAAAGTGAGTTCAAGCCGAGTTCGAATACCTCCCAGTTTGGCCCGACTCGGTCCGAAATCCGACTCGCCCCGGCCCGACCCGACTCGGCCCGGCCCGACCCGTGTATGACTGTATTTAATTTGTATAAAATGTTTTATTTTATACTTTGTCAAATGTATGTAAATGTCCTGACTAGTTAGATTTTTTGTGGAGTCTATAGTTCAACTATCTAAACCGTTGATCGAGGGCCTTGTAATGAGACGCGGATTACCTGTCAAAGTCCTTCCCAGTCCTTCCCATGAACTTGCCGTAAGGTTCGAAAGTGGCCCGAACTCGAAGGTTCAAAACTGGCCCGAACTCGGCCCGAACTCGCGCCAGGCCCGGTTCGGGCTGGAGATGTTGGCCCCGGGACCAGGCCCGATCAGGTTCGGGCCTTATGTGGCTGTTGAACGGGCCTGGATGGGCTGAGGCCAGTTCGACTCGGCCCGACCCGTGTACACCCCTAACTAGGGGTGTACATCGAGTCGAACCGAGTCGAGCTGGCCCAGCCCGACTCGGCTCGGCCACTGGCTGACCTCAGCTCGAACTCGGCTTGGCTCGGTCCTCGAGCCTAACTGGCCAGCTCAGTTGGGTTCGATCAGCAGCTCGGGCAGAGTTCGAGCCAAGATCGAGCTGAGTTCGCCATTGAGGCATTTCCACAAACACCTGGACTGCACCTTTAAAATCCCTCTGTATGTGAAACAAAAGCAATGGTTTTACAGGTTTTTATCAAACACCTTCTAAGCAACATAAAAACCAAGAAAAAAAAGGGTATTTGTTTCATGTACATACCTTCCTTGCCACCAACCACACTTCGGTGAGTCATTTTATCAAATACTTGGTGAGCAACATCAATGGCAAAGTAACCGAGTTAGCAAACTGGTTCGATCCGAGTTTGATTCGAGCTGGATTCGATCCGAGTTTGATTCGAGCTGGATTCGATCCGAGTCGAGTCGAGCTAGGGCCTGCTCGAACTCGGCTCGAACTCATTTTCAAGCTCAAAAAATCAGCTCAACTCGACTCGAACTCAGCTTCGAATCAAGTCGAATTGAGCTTTTTGAGTCAAGTCAAGCAAGCTAACTGAGCTAGCTCGGTTCATGTACACCCCTACTAAGAACCAAACCGATGCAATCAGTTCTTTGATTTTTGAAACCGGAACCGAAATCGGTGCACTCTAGAATCAGTCCAAACCGGACCATTTGGTTGATTCTGGTCCGATTCCATGATTCTAATGGTTAGATGTGCACCCCTAATTGGGAGGGACAGCATGCAATCACATGCTTTCAAAGTAGGTGCGTGTGCCGCGAAGTCCCATGCCGACATGCGAGCGAGTGTATTTAGCATTTTCCCACCAATGGCAGAGTATGATGGACTGTACACACGCACTAAAAATTATATATAAGGAAAACAAGTGATTGAAATTGAACCGTCCAAATTATGAGTTCTCATTCAGATGTATTATTATAGTAATTTTCACTTATTTGATTACATACCGTTTGAATCGATGGACACTTACTGGACGGTTGAAATCAATGGTTCTGTTTAAGAAGATTAGTTTCTCCAACCAATCCCATTTTCTGTTTGTGACTTAATAACCGTGTGTTACATAATTTAGGCGGTTTCGTTTTTGTTAAGGGTTGTTTGATTTTTTAATTTCCCTGGTAAATACACAGAATTACCTAATTATTACTTACTACGTTTCTGGAGTCCGGATCCTCTATTATCTGGTCAACAGAGAATTCCTGATACCCTACTCCTCATTGGTCCATGTCACCACTCACTAAAAAAATAAAAATATTAAAAAAAAAGCTTCGGACGCCAAACCATTACGGTAATCGGAATTCTCTGTTGACCGGATAACAGAGGATCCCAACTCTTCGAAAATTGGTCCATACAAACGTTTTTATTACTGATTTAAATATGTGAGCCCCACTATGATATATATGAGTTATCCACACCATCCATACTTTTAAAAAATACATTTTAAGACATGAGCTAAAAAATGAGGAAAATAAAAAGTTCAAGTGGACCATGCCTTAGGAAACAATGATCATTAAAACATCAATGGTTGAAAGTTGTTCTCCCTAGGGCCCACAATGATATTTATTTGTCATTCAACCCGTTAATAAAGTCACACAATCATTGATAAAATGAAAGCAAAAATATCAGTTTGATCCAAAATCACTGGAGTCTTCAAGAAGCTTTCAATGGTAGGAATTCAATTTCCATTGTTTCCAGTAGTATGGTCTACTTGATCTTTCGATTTGCTTTTTTTTTTTTTTTTTCTCATATTCTAAAATGAGTTGGCTAAAGGGATGAAAGGTATGGATAATACACAAACATCAAGTTGGCCCCACAATTTAACTTTTTTTTTCCGTCGGAGAGAGTGAAGGTGGTGGTCAAATCACCTTGGAAATCCAACCGGAAACAGAGAAGTAACTAATAATGTGTGTCACGCATGCAATTTCTATGCTGTACCTGCGTATCAGGTACATGCGCTACCAGAGTATGAAATAACTCACCGGATATGCTCAACGAGACACGACGACCGATCCCAATACGTGTCACGGCTATATTCAATGCACCTGTCATGCAGTTGACACGTGTAAGAATCACGTGACTGCACGAGACACTTGTACACCCCCTCACTATCTATATAAACCCCACAACTCCTACTTACCGCCACATCCAAACGCATTTTTATAAGATTTGTGAAGAAAATGGCAGACTTTCGTGATGGATATGGAAACCCAAATCGCCAAACAGACGAATATGGGAACCCAATCCACCAAACAGGTGCACCTGGCTCGGGCATGCATGGTGGGATGGCTCAAACAGGTCATGGTGTTGGTGAACTTGGTATGATGCATGGTGGGATGGCTCAAACAGGTCAGGGTGTTGGAGAACCAGGTATGATGCATGGCTCGGGCATGCATGGTGGGATGATGGCTCCAACGGGCCACCAGACCAGTGCAATGGGTGCGGGCGTTGGCAGTGGGCCCCAGCACCAGGGGCAGCGTCATGGCCTTTCGGGCATGCTTCATCGATCCGGGAGCTCCAGCTCTAGCTCTAGCTCGGTAAGTTGGTTTTGTACACGTGTCGACGTTTTTTTATTTTTGTGATTTGGCCATTACCTGTAAAATCCAGACCGTCCATTGTGGGGCCATGGTGGATATTGCAAAACGCTGAATGAATGATCTGAACTATCTGATTTCACCTGTTGGGTATTGTGCACTGACCATTGTATTCTAGCTTTTCAAATTTGGTCCCCGCATCGGATGGTCAGGATTGTTCGGGCCAACACACCATCGAGACGGGCCCACGTAGTCCAACAGTCCTGGTGAGATCACACGTACGGCTAGAAAAGCCAATATTGCTATATTACACGTGGCAGGGTTATCTTTCAATCAGGATTGTCCTTCTAGTGGGTCCCACTAGGGATTGAAAATGATTCTAGTTTCCCGATGGACAGAGATGATCCAAGTCGTCTAAATGATGGCCCTCAAATCGACGGTGGGATAGAAAAGATGATCCTGAAACATCGTCGATCTAGAGTGGGCCCACTACTTGGACAGTTCAAATTGATGGATGTCTGGAAACTGGGCCGCTGAATATTGTATAATTTTTAGCGTCCATTTCTAAGGGTGTCTATGGGCCGGGCTCGGGCCTGAAAATCAGACTTATGAATAATCCCGGGCCGATGGACCGGCCCGTTGATAGCCATTTCACGATCGGACGGTTTAGTTGTTCGATCCGTGTGATTTTTCAGGATGTGATCTATCAACGGTGGGACCCACAATTTAGACGGTATTGATGGAGATACCAATAACTACTAACCGTTCATTTTGAGTGTTTGTGTACAGTCGGAGGATGACGGGCAGGGAGGGCGTAGAAAAAAGAAGGGACTGAAGGAGAAGATAAAGGAAAAGCTGCCAGGTGGCCACAAGACAGAGACCGAGCCGTCCGGGTTCGGGCACGAGGGCGGGCAGTACGTCGGGCAGCCCGACCCGCATTCTCCGGAGAAGAAGGGCATTTTGGAGAAAATCAAGGAGAAGCTGCCCGGCCACCACTAGACTTGCGTGTAGATGCCGCTACGTCATGATAATATAGTATAGTGTATGTAAAAAGAGAATAAGCTGGCGCTTGCACGTGTGCATGTGCATTCGTGTGTATATGTCTAGCCCTTCGATCATGTGATGCTTTTTTTTTTTTTTTTTCTTATTATCATAGAGAAGTTTGGATTTGGGCCGGTTGTAATTTTACCCTCTAGTGGTTTGATTGTCCAAGGATTGGGCTCGTTTGTGTTTTGGATGTGAAACTCTTAAGGCCTCCATCCCTTCCATCTTTTGGATTTGAAAAACGTTCACATACTCAATAACCTTTTCATGGTATATATCAGAGACATCTGGCATGTACGACTCTCTCTGCCAACGATATCAACTGCCCAAACCCACCCCTACCATCTCCGTCCTCCACCGCACTTGGCATTTGGCAGACATCTCACATTCATGAGCACATTGATTTAACACCATTTAAAAACCGATGGATCTTCTGCAGTGCACGCATAGTATATTTGTACAATTACCTGGACTGTTCAAATTGTTGCACTGGTAAGTCATAATTCAATAACTATTTTCAAAACGAGCATACAACAAGGCAATAATTAATTCCTATTATATTAATGCGACCAGCTATGGACAATTGCACCCATGCAATTAGTCTTGGGAGAGTCGTAAAATAAAGCCATTATAATGGATTCCATCATAGGAAAGAGTACTTAGGTGATCTAACCCTCTCGTGGGTGCTTATGTCATTTATAAATTTTTATTACACCCCTTCCCTCCTCTCTATTTCTCTGTCTAGCCTCACTCGCTCTCTCAAGTATGTTCCATGTCCTACTCTCCCTCTATGTTGCACACATCCTCTCTTCCCTTTCTCTGAAGAGTGAATATTATTGCACTTTTAATGCGAAGTTAATTAAGTGGTAAAAGAATTCATTTATACATGTACATCTAAAATTTAATCATTAACTTGTAATAATTACTTGTTATTTTATTTTCAGTAAAATTTTGGATGTCTCATTTTTTGGACATATGCCCTAAAATTAGTTGTAAAAAGATGCCTGGCATGTATACAACACATACATCTTGGTGGGGCTTGTAGAGCTTTGACACCACCAATCTGGCTAGTGTGGCAGCAGATTAGCTTGTGTAGCAACACCAACCTGGCTGGTGTAGGTACGTATTGTGCCAAGATTAGCTTGTGTAGCAACACCAACCTGGCTGGTGTAGGTACATACTGTGCCAAGACGAGCGTTGACACTCCTCGAGCTCTTCTATTTTATTTTATTTTTTAATCTGTTAATACATTCCACAGTTCAAACTTACTAGGGATGGATGCCAAGACCTTAGTGTTGAAACTAGGTATCTATTTTTTAATCTATTAATATACTCCACTGTCAGTTCAAACTTACTAGGGATGGATGCCAAGACCTTAGTATTGAAATTATCTTTCACACAATTTACCACGGGAGCTATAGATGAGGGGGAGCCATAGATGAGGGTGTCTCCTTGTTGTAAAATGTACATGGAAGGATATCAAAGTCACGTGACCCTAAAATGATGTATTTATTATATCCACACCGTTGATCTATTTGGAAAGATCATTTTCGATCTTGATCCAAAAACTTAATCATATCAAAATCTCAATTTGACCACACCACAAATAGGGACCACACCACAACCACACCACAAATAGGGACCACACCACAAATAGCAGCGGAGACATGATTATCATCCCTAAAACATTAAAACATTCCTGGGGCTCAAAATAACATTTATTTTCCATCCAATCTATTCTTAAGGTCACACGTGACTGGATGAAGAGGAAAAACAAATATATATTGATCCAAAATTTCTATGACCCAAAAAAGGGTTTCAATGGTAGACCTTCAATCCCCCACTTCTCACTTCTTTTTTAGCGTAGTCCACTTGATTTTATTATCGGTCTTAGTTTTCTTCTCAAGAATTAAGACGATCTCTCCAAGTGGACGGACGGTTTAGATATAACTCATACCTCATCATGGGACCCACAGAACTTGGTGACGTCAACACACCAGCCAGGTCGGTGGTGTGTGGTACACCTGCCAATACGCTTCCGGCTTGTGCGGCAGTTCTGTGGGCTACATCCAATCCGTCTATCCCTTTTCTCAAAATATTAAATGCATGAACACCACCAAATGATAAGCTTGGTAGCATTAAAATGCGTAAAGCATTAAATGTCAGTTGCATTAAATGCAAGAGTTATCTGTGGTGTGGTCCAGTTGCTCGTTGGATCTGACTCATTTTTGTGTTCGTATCTTAAAATAATCTGAGAAAAGGTATAGACGGATTGGATGTACGGATACATCACGGTGGGCCCGCCCACAGAACTGCCCGTTCGGAGCTGGGACGGGCGGGGGGAGTACGCAATCCGCGTCCCCCGATGGTCGTAATAATAAAAGCCCGTCGACATGTCGAGCCTCTCTTTCTTAGACGCGGTTCTTCTCCTTCATTTCACGCCTGTTTAAATCTCTCACCAAATGCAAATGCTCTCTCCATGTCAGTTCAAAACCCTACCTCCCAACCCCTCTCCGTTCTCTCCTCCCATACCTCCAGTCTCTCCCATCTCTCCCATCTCTCCGCCTTCAACCCCTTCGAATCTCGCTCTACATTTCTCCATCTCTTCCTCTGCAAATTGCTGCAGGAATCCATTTGCTCTGAGGAGCTCGAAATCGATCCCTTCGGAGCGAATGGACGTTGGGTTGGGGTTGGACAATGTAGAAATTGATCGGTTCGTTGAAATTGGGAATAAGGTCGCCGATGCTGCCGGAGAAGTAATACGGAAGTATTTCCGCAAGAAGTTCGAGATTATCGACAAGGACGATCTTAGTATGTTTTTTTTTTTTTTTTTTTTTTTTTATATAAATTTTTATATAATTTTTTTTTTTTTTAATTTATAAATTTGGAGAATTAGGGTTCGGTAGGTCGGCGGGTTGCTTGATGCTGCAGGATTAGGGTTTGGTGTGTGCTTCGTGGTTTTAGTTATTTTCTCTCTTTCCTTTTCCTTATATATATATATTAGCGCGGTTTTCTTTCCCATAAGATAGGTTTCTGTTGTGTTCTTTAGGAAGTATTTGGGCACGCCTGCTCATTGTTTGGGTTGGAAAATGCGTTTTTCTGGTTTGGACGAAATGGCGGGCAATCCAAATAAAAAAAAAGAAAAAAAAGGAAAAAAGGAATAAAGCGACTGGATTCTTCCATCTATTTTCAGCTCAATTTTAAAAAGGTTGATATTTGTTAATTTTGTTTTTATAGTTTTGAGTTATTTGTTAGGGGTCGTTTGGGGCAAGTAGTAAATGATTTACTGCGTCATTGCCAAAATCTGGGTGAACAGATGTGATCAGTTTAGAAGCAAGTCCACCAATGAACCTGCAAAGACAAGATGAAGAAGACAATGGCTGTGGACCCTCCGATGCCTAAGTTAGGCAGGTAGACTCAGGTTGAAAAAGGATTGAGCTAGGGTTTTTGTTGCTTACCTCCATTCAATTGCAGCAAGAGTACTTCGAGTCCATTGGGTAGTGTCGAGATCGTGTATCTTGTGGGATTCATCCAATATGTTGGAAGATCCTATTTGGATATGGATCTCCCTCCAGATATATCACCGAGTCCACCTCTCGGTCGGCGTGATCTTCGGATATGTTGGATCTGGTCTCTTGATCTAGGGCAGGATATTCTCGAATATCCTCACCCTGCGCTGGTGGTGGTCGACCTGCTCAGCTCGGGAAATGGCTCTTGCAACCGAGCTATGCTTTCAAGGATCATTGAGCTCTACTCGGTTCGGGATCGATCTCTCCGTCGAGAGGATCATTAACAACGTCTTCCAAGCTCTCTGAGCCTTATGCCTTGTCGGTTTGGGAAGCTCACCCTGGCGTTCCTCCTATGGTCGGTTACACTTTCCGCGCGATAGACTAGTTTGGTTTTCCCTACAACAACTTTGTTTGGATGCTCTAAACTGCTGTAAATCATCTACTTGTAAATCATTTACTTGCAAAGCTCCCTTCTCATTTACCAGCAAAAAGGTGTGTTTTCATTTACTAGTAAATGAGGAGATGGCAACAACTCTATTGTTATTATTATTATTATTATTTTTTAATGAAAGCCTACAAAGCATATTTCATTTACCATTTATAGGCTATCCAAATACTGTAAATGATTTACTAGTAAATCATTTACAACTTAAAGCCAAACAGACAAACTGTAAATCATGTACAGCCTTTAAGTGAGTTACTAGTAAATCATTTACAACGTAAACCATTTACCACCATCCAAACAACCCCTTAAGCATTGTTTTAAGATTCTAAATGTAGGCACCCCACCCAAGAATGTGTCATTTGATTGGGCCAAATCAAGAAGGCTGCTTCTCACAAGAAATCCCAGCTAGCATGCGCAACCCAAAATAATGGGTATGGAAATCCAATTTCCACCACCATGGGATTTCAACCTTTTGGTAAGACATCGTGGTGACATAGTTTTTCCTTTATCATCCACCCACACCATCATACCCATTTCATTGCCATTTCTCTAAAATCCTTATATATATATCTATATATATATATATATATAATATATATATTATATATATATATATATATATATATATATATATATATATATATAGAGAGAGAGAGAGAGAGAGAGAGAGAGAGAGAGAGAGGAGAGAGATGCTCACCTACGCATGTGCGCACCTTTGCACATGAGTCATGGGCGTCTAATCCGAATGGTCCATGTGATGTGGAATCCCATGAAACCTCATCGGACAAATTTTCACCCTGATATAAAATTCTGGTGGGCCATAGCAAAGAGAAATGCAAATCAAGGGAGGAAACCGTTTTCATTTTTCATGGCCCACCAAAGTTTTGGATCAAAGTAAAAATTGGGCCCGGGGGGTTTCATGAGGTGCTTCTTCATGTGGACCGTTCAGATTTTGGAGTCACATCACGTATGATGAGTTCTCAAAAAAGTTCGCACGAGTTCCATGCGAACTGGTGCGCAACTGAGCATTTGGCTATATATATAATCCCTTTTTCCTTTTTTTGGAAGGTAACGACAATTATATTAACAAGCAGCGTGTAACATGCCAAAGAACAAACAAATAATAAATAAAACTAAAAAGGAAATTTACAATCCCTCTACCCATTTATACAAGAAGCCCACTCTATAAAAAAACTCCTCACCCTACTCAAAATGACATCATGCTATTACTCATATTGCAGAAACATCTCCCATTCCTTTCAGCCCATACAGCCCAAAAGACTTCTAGCAAGCTAAGCCTCCACAAAGCGATGATTTGCTTCCAAAAACCTACCCCATTCCAGGCTAGAAGGAGATCGCCAATAGATTTTGGCACAATCCACGAGATATTAAACTTCGAAAGGAAGCCCAACCCAATCTGATTTGCAAATTTGCAATGGATAAAAAGATGATTCCCCAACTTTGCCTCCTTCATACATAAGACAGATACTCAGGAGGATCACCAACTCTTGCCTTTTTCCCTTTTTATCATTCACCTACTCTCACACCCCTATCCCATAACTTTTTTCTTTATAAAATTCCCAAATACCAATTCTATACACTCATCCATGAAGTTTCTAGAAATCATGAGGCCTGCCACTACAACCAGGCAATGAAGGGATTTTACATGTCCAAGTGCATCCACTAGCCAACCATGTGATGTCATGTGGCTTCCCACAAATAACCAAAACATCATCAATCCCATCTATAAATACACCTTTCCTCTCCTATTCTCAACAAGCCTTGAAATTTTGGCGAGAAGCCTCGAAATTTAGAACCCCAGTAGTTTCCATCCTACTATCTTTTCCAACACCATTAGCTACTTGGGCCAACCATACTTCATCTATCCCAAACCTCCTAAGACCAAGAGTTGGGTGGGGATTGAAGAGCTTCAATCATCTTCTCACCTCCCAGAGGAGTATTAAGGTTCTTCTTTCTTCACCCACATTTTTAATCTAGGCCCTCCATTACTCTTACTGAAGATCTTTTTGGAGTAAAGTAGGATATTTAAGATCTTTGATCATCTTCTCTTGCTGAAGACTGTCAAAGTTCTTCTTTCTCCAATCATATCCCTAAATCCTCATCAATCTGACTTGTCAAATTGCTTTACAGAGTTCCTTGTCATTTTCTCTACATTGCTACTCTCTCTTCTCATACACCCGCTACGTTGCACTTTTATTTTATTTATTTATCTTTCTTGAGCTACAAGCTATAATTAGAGATCCAATAAGTAGAGACTGTGCATGTATGGCTAGAGAAGGTACCTCACACTTCCTTCTCCGTAACTAAGGCCCTTAGTCAGAATTTGCGAACAATTGCCCACATGGAGTTGTTTGGTCAAATCTCCATCTTTACCCTTGGGTCATTAGGATTTATCGTCTCTAGCTTGCTCTATGTTTGAAGACTTTTTTGGCTAGTGGCGACTCCTTTTCATTTATATTTTTCTATTGAAGTTCGTCGATGGATTTATCAGTCTGTTCCGCTTGACAAGAGAGGTCTTAGTAAGTAGCAGACTTTGCAGAATTAGAGTTTATGTGATCGAACTTTGCTTTTTGAATCCCCTTCTTCTGATTAGGGGAAATCGACTAGGATTGTTGTGTTTTAGATCTATTTATTCGTGGAAAAAGATTCATATAAAGCGGATGGGTTTTGGGGACAAATGGAGAGTGTGGATGGGTGAATGCATCGGTTCGACTTACTTCTCGATGCTTCTCAATGGATCCCCAAAAGGATTTTTCAAGAGTTCAAGAGGTTTGCGGCAAGGTGATCTCTTATCTCCGTTTCTTTTTCTCATTGTGGGCAAAGCTCTATCCAGATATTGCACAACGGTCAATCCGAAGACATCCTATGTGGCATCAAAATGAAAGGTATGAGCAATCCGATTTCGCATATCCAATTTGCGGATGACACGTTGATTTTTTCTGAAGCTAATCCAGAGATGGTAGATAATCTTCGCACTACGATTCACTGTTTCGAGGCTGTGTCTGGTTTGAGAGTTAATTTAGCAAAATCCAAGATGTTTGGAATCAACATGGAGATTGAGGAGCTAAATTCATTTTCCAAAACCTTCCATTGTTCTCCGGCCTCTTTTCCGACATCCTTCGTTGGGCTCCCTTTATGTATAGGCTTCCCTCCAAAGTATCTATGGGAGAAGGTCATTTCTAGGTTTCAGAAATACCTGGTTAGATGGAAATGCCGTTACTTGTCATTAGGAGGTCGTCTCACTCTTATCAAGGCCGCCCTTTCTAATTTGCCGCTCTTCTTCATGTCTCTCTTCAGATGCTCGGGCTTGGTCGTGACTACCCTTGAAATTTTAAGACGCGACTTTCTATGGCATGGAAAGGAAGAGAAGAAGAAATTTCATCTCTTAAACTGGAAAGAGGTATGCAATCATATTCGAGATGGTGGAGCAGGAGTTAAAGATTTGAAGACAATTAATCGGGCCCTCCTCGGGAAGTGGATTTGGAGATTAGGGTCGGAAGACGGGAACCTCTGGACTATTGTTATTAAAGTAATAAAATACGGAAATGGAAAATTTCAACGGGTGGTTGGTGGACCAAAGATTCTTCATCCTATAGGCGTCGGCTATTTGGAGGGGCATTTTAAAGATGAAAAATAAGGTCCTCAAAGGCGTTGCTTTCGATCTTGGTAAGGGCTCCAATATTCGTTTTTGGGTTGATATTTGGGCAGGTGATACTCCTCTTAAAGACAGATTCTTGAACATTTATCTTCTTGCTCCTATCAAAGATATCCCTGTGGTTGATTGCTACTCTGTCGCTGGGGGCAAAATAGTTTGGAATCTGATTTGCAGAAGAAATCTCGAAGATTGGGAAATTAGTGAATACATGGATCTTCTGGAATGCATCCACACAGTTTCCCCAAACCAGTCAAATGAAGATTCCTTAATCTGGAGAATGGACAAGGCCAACAGATTTTCTGTTAAATCTCTGTACAATTTGCTTCATGGTAGCCCGGTGGCTACAGAATCCCAGTGGCCCTTTCACATTTGGAAATATTCGGCTCCCCCTAAGATTGTGCTCTTCGGTTGGTTAGTTGGCAAGAAGAAAATCCTAGCAGTTGATAATTTGAGAAAAAGAGGGATGACCATCGCAAATATTTGCCTATGCCGCATGCGTAATGAAGAAACCGTCGATCATCTCCTACTGCACTGCCCCTTCATTACTACAATTTGGTCCGACTTTTGTTCGCCGTTCAATATTAGTTGGTGTGTTCCTGGAGCGGTGGATCAATTCCTTCAAGCATGGCATGGGGTCAATATAGGCCAGCACAGGACCAGGTTATGGAGGATGACCATTCTTGCTGTTTGGTGGTCAGTCTGGGAAGAAAGGGAGATGTTTTTCGGATGTTTTGAATTCTGTAGAAATTGTTATCTCTAAGACTAAGCGTCTCATGATAGAATGGGCTACTCAAGTAGATCTGTTAAAGGGTTGTGATTTTAATTTTATAGGAGTTTAGTTGAGTCTGCCTCCTCAGCGAACTCTCTCTCCTTCTCTTGTCCTTTTGTTTATTAATATATCGTCAATTTTAAAAAAAAATCATCTGAGCCTTTTATCCCAACTAATTGGGGTCAGCTACATGATTCCCTTTCCAACATTCCACTCTATCAAGGGCCATAACTTCAGAACACCCTAGCATGGGTTTAGAATGTCATATTGGTCGGATTCATGTAGGAAGTTATGGCATAAGTTTGACTCTGGCTGCCAACCTGATGCAACCCTCCTTTATCTGGGCTGGGGATTGGCAATGAGAGTATAAAACTCCCACAGGCGCAATATAATAGACTATTATATAGGTTGATTACAATCAGGCGCTATCTGATACTCTATTACATAGGTTGGTTACAATCAATGAATTTTGTGGAAGAAAGTTGATTATTATTATTATTATTTTAAAATTTTTGTTGTTGAAAAACGTGTAGGTCCTGTAACAATTGCTGATCGAGCTGCGGAAGAATCAATGTCGTCAATCATATTAGAGAATTTTTCTTCTCATGCAATGTAAGTGATTTTTTTTCTTTTTCTGGCGAGTGGAGGAAATGATTTATTCTTTTTCCTGTCCATGTGGATATGTTGTTCTGGTTTCCAAAAATTGAGTTTATTATGAAAAATTTTTCTCAAGCTTGACACCGCTTGGTTGTGCCACTTACTATGTTGAAATGCAATTGCTACTAGTCATCATGAAAAGTATTGGGCAGCTAAGTGCTGATTTTATTGCAGCAGAATGTTCAGAAAGTTGCCTAGTATTTTAAAATTTAAGAAACCCGACATGAATTTTCAAAGTTGATGACATTGGCATAACCATGGCATATTGTAATATTCCCATAATTTATTACTGATAAATAGGATTCGACAGAAAAAGATGTCCAATAATTGCTTTAACTTTACTGAGACTCTAGAGGAACATTACTGCAGTTATGGGGAGGAAAATGGCTGGAGGTGTAAAGAGAAATCTGCTGAGTATGTTTGGGTTTTGGATCCAATTGATGGAACTAAGAGTTTTATTACAGGTCCTCTTGAGTCGCCTTTTTCATACTGTAGCATTGAAAATTTAGAACACTCTAATTCTATTGCATTGCAGGCAAGCCCTTGTTTGGAACTCTTATTGCTCTTCTATACAACGGAAAACCGTAAATTCGCCATAACATGATTCAGTTTATACTTTCATAGCAACTTCATTTTTGTAAAACTAAATATCAAATAGAAAGGGAGGTTTGCTAGCCTACTCATCCCTACACATGCAGCCACATGTGCCAACTATAGGACATCTGAGCCATGTATCAGGTGGACTCAGTATGTAGATCATTTGGCCAAAAACTCAGGCTGTTCAACTATCAGGTAGCCAATAGATGGACAAAAACGATGGTCTGTACAAACATGCTAGTATTTTCAGGCTGTACATTGTTTTCGTGCATGCATGGCTTACTAGAACTGCTTCATTCTGTGGCGAGGTCATCTATCCGAGGGGTCCCACCTGATACAGAGCTTGGTTGTCCTACAACTGGCTGCCTGTAGAGGTGCATGTGTGAGCAAACCTCCTCAAAACAATATGCAACTCGATCACAAGCATGGCAGCAGGGATTGATTCTTTCAGCACCTATCGCATGGTATGAAGCAAAAATCAAAAGAAACCTCTTGAAGGGAATGAAAGCAAACTTGCTCAGCCAATAGTGGTGCGGATGTGAAAACTTGTTTACTGAAGCAGTGGAATTTTCAGAACTCCATCTCCATGCAGCATGTCCATATTCTTTCAGTCATTTCCTTCCTCCACCTTCATAATTGGATCTATCCAATTTTCTTGTAATTGTTTGCATATTTCATAATTTTGTTAGTAATTAGAATTGCAGAAAGCTGATGTTAGTTTTCTTTTACCCTTTTACATTGAATTATTTGAACCTTTCTTTGTCTTATTCAGATTGTTGGGATCATTGATCAACCTATTTTAAGAGAGAGATGGATTGGAATGAGTGGGAGACAGACCACATTGAATGGACAAGAAGTTTCTACACGCACCTGTTTAAACTTTCCCAGGCCTACTTGTATGCATTTCCCATCCTCAATTCCTCGTACTGTATGTGTGAGAACATTTGCAGTTTAAGAAATTGAAATCTTGATGTGTTTTGCTTTGGTTACATTAGACCACTTTTCAAGTTTCTCATGAACAGCCATCAGATGCAGATTTCATTGAATGCAAAGACTTTTTTTTTTTTTTTTTTTTTTTTTTTAAAATAATAAAAAAAAAATTCTAAAACACATGTACACACACCCCCACACACTCACACTGTAGTGGGATTTCACCACCTATGGGTACTCGAACTCTTGACCAGGTGCTGAAACTCCTGAGAGTCTACCACCGGAGCAAGACTAAGGACCCTGAATGCAAAGACATGTTAATGTAGAAACCTTGGCAAGAGTTTTACTTGCATCCCACATCTTTATGAAGAGATCCATTGGTCAAATGAAGAATATACTCTGTTTTTCTTTGATCTTTAGAGGAAAGTAAAAAGCATTTTATATTGAAGGTTGAAGATTTGACTACACACAAGACGTAGAATATTTGTTAAGACCTAAGAGGTTCTTCTTAGCTGTAACTTGCGAGTTAGTGAAATCAGTTGGCCTTCTCTAACTGTGTTTAAATTTCTCAATATAAAACCCTATCTATTGGCCTGGCATGTGTTCAGCAAATTGACCAGACCTTGGTAGAGTTATTAAGATAGTTGCTTGAGGAATAGGCTTCCACAAGGATTTCTAATTAGGGTTGGCCTGGCGGCAGGCCTACAGTTGGTTCAGGCCTGAATTTTGAAGCTGGCCCTAATTGAAATATTGATTTTGCCTGTCCCCAAGGTATTCAATAACAGTAACAGTGGCTGTAATAGCTGGTCTTATGGCCATTACAATACAGGCCATAATGGCTGTTAGTGGCCATGTAACGGTCTTTTTTTTTCTTTTAAAGGAAGAAAATGTATGGCCCCGTTATGGCCTGTTATGGGCCTATTACAACCATTACAGGCCCATTATGGGCCACTTTTTCAAATTCAGAATGAGCGTTATGCTCCATCTTGCATAACAGGTCCCACCATTCCCGTTATGGCCGTCTTGTAAGCATTTTTAATACTATGCTTGCCCAGACCTGAGCTCATTGTCAGTCATAAAATAGGATGGAAAACTGGCTAGTTTGCACTTGGCGGACCATGGAGTTTAGTCCTTAGCTGAAAACCAGCCTACCTTATTACAGTTAGTTGTTAAGGATAATTGCTTGAGAACATGCTCTTTCACAATGATTTATGATCAAGGTGGCAAATAGGTGGTGCTGAGCCAGGCTGTGCCAAAGCACGTCCAAGTCCAGCACGTGATATAAGGAATCGGGCTCAGTCTGGTCCTGACCCATCAGAAAGATGCTCGGCCCACCAATGGTAAATGAGTTGGGTTGGGTTATATTGCCTTTGGGTAGATGCAAGCCTTTGTCCAGCCCAATTAGTTAACCAGGCATCTAGATCATATTCACTGAGGCTTGGCCCCAACCCAGCCTGAGACAGGCTGGACTTGGTTTTGCCACTCTCATTTTTTACATTGCCATGGAGTGCATTATTTTTAAACATATTCACTTCTTATTGTTTCTATGATGTTTTCAAGCATCTTGCCACCAGTAAATATGCACAATTGTCCAATCCATCGTTCTGAATACCAGTGTCAGGGGGCATATTGACCCAACCGAAATTTGATACGATATGGTGTCATGCATTGGTATTTGCCCGTATCAAAGCTAAAGATTAAGGAAAAATGTTAGGAAAAAAAAAAGAAATAGAGAAAAGAAATATTCAAGTAGATCATTTTTTTTTTGTTTTTTTTTGTTTTTGTTTTGGACATGTTTATAATGGTGTATCAGACCATTCTTTGATAAGAATGTTGTCTATCGGTTTAACCTATTGAAAGTCAACCAATTATGCCCTAATTGAACACACATCAAGCATGCTTTGGTAAATTAGGGTCTATTAACATTGAAGTACAAGTGTACAACAAAAAGAAGATAAAAACATCGGAAAAGGTGAATGTTTACTCTTTCTGATTTTTCACATAATGGTCCATTCCACTTAGATCCATTGAATTCCACTCAAATTTATGTTTTGATCTACTAAATTGGTCTAGATCTAGTATAAAATGACTTTCTAAGCTTCTCTCATATGGTTAAATGAAAAAAAAAAAAAAAAAAACAGACAGAAAACTGAGTAAAATTTTTGAAAAAAAAAAGAAGCCTTTATGGGCGTATTGGCCTTTACCGGTGCTGACATGGCCCATGGTTTTAGGGTGGGCCGATTTGGCCTTGTATGCATAGTATCAGGCTGCTATGGATATGATGATGCCATATCAGTGATCACAGATGTTCAAACATGGTCCAAAACTCAAGGAAACTTTTGACTTTTGACTTGTTTTCATGGAGAGTGCCCTATACTGTTGAGATTGGAGATCATCTTAAAACCTTTTCTCTTCAATTTTTTTTTTTTTTTTTACATGTGTGTACTCTTCATCTTTTCAGGTATACTACAAGCCCTCATCTGTTCAGTGGAGATGCTGAAGAGGCATTGCTCGTGTTAGAAGTAAGGTTGGTGCCTGTGTAACCAGGACGCTCTTTTATTAAAATCTTGGTGACGAACATCATCATCATAGATTTGTGTCCAACTTTTCGAGGCTATCAATACAAAGTGAAGATCAATTCTTATAGTATCCAATGCATCTTAGCTTTACATGTTTTCCTATTTAATGCTATGAACTAAATTATATGATTATTGAGTTTATAATCAGGATATCGTTTGATTGTTTGATGCTTATCCATCGCACTACAACTCATGTGATAATATTTAAGTCGCAACAAATGTCTACCCTACTAAGTTTCATGTGTTATAATGCAAGGTCAAAGTACCCCTGTATGGATGCGATTGCTATGCTTATGCCCTTTTGGCTTCTGGGTACGTGGATCTTGTTATCGAATCTGGCCTTAAGGTGAGAGAACCTCGGATTTTATTTTTCTTCTAAAATGAAATGTGTGATGGTACTCTTATAAAATTGTCTTTGATTGTTGTAACCAAATCTTGTAGTGTTGATTGATTTTATTGAATTGGGGCATTCACGGAGGGAGGGACATTTGGTTTCCCCTAATGTCACATTTCTGATTATGTTTTTTTATTTTTTTATTTTTTATTGTTTTATTTAATTTTTAAAAATCTTTTTCCAGCCTTACGATTTCCTTTCGTTGATACCGGTGATAGAAGGTGCCGGGGAGTGATAACTGACTGGAAAGGACATGAGCTTTTTTGGGAAGCATCTCCAGGTTCACGTGCAGCAAGTATAGTTACTTTCTCTGTAGAAAATAATTAACAAGAATTAAACTTCTGGGAGTGATTGGTGATCTGCCAAGATTGTAGTCCTTGTCTTGCTATAGTGGAAGGTGTGGGACCCACTTGAAAAGTGATCAGTGGCCATAGATGGTGAGAACTTCAGTTCTTGCAGACAACTAAATCATTCCTCTTAAGCTTCCGAAATGCCTCATGTTAGTTTCTACTTTCGTGACATAAAGAGATACACTGTTTGGATGCATGTCTAACAAGTTTAGGTCCGGTCTGCATGGAGAAAGCCAAAATTCTTTTGGATTGCCATAGGGACTGACAATATGGTGCCTATGTCTCCATGTCATTGTTTTGTCATTTTGCAGGAAAGAGCCCCTGTAAACTAGATGCTTTTCATTTTGGCTTCTCACTACCACGGTTAAAATACTCGATAACTTGGATCAATGCATTCGGTCCTGAGTTGAGTTGGGGCTGAATTGGAGTCGTGGCTCTGTGTATCAAATCGGATCACTTCCTACCGAGTCTGAGTTGACTTGGACAAGTCACACATACTTGTCCGAGTCTTAAAACCATGGTCACTATTTGGAATCCAAAAGGAGTTTTTGGTTCTCTTTGCAAATATTCTCTTACATTGCTTTCATTAAAATTTACACAACCATAATCCCATATAATTATTACAGCTTAAAATGTTCCGTGTTTAGGTTTCAACGTTGTGGCAGCGGGAGATGCTGAGATTCACCAACAGGCTTTAGATTTGCTACAATGGAAGTAAGGTGAATCTTCTCAACTGATACAAAACATGAAAGGTACAGAGTTTGAAGTCTGCTTGCTTGCAAAAGTGCATGCCCTGATCTGATATCTTTTGGATGGAAATGCTTGCAAGTTCTCGTTTTGAAATGAAGCAAATCATTCTGTTTTTCTTGGGAGAACTAATTTGAATAGGGTGAAACCAAAACCTCGGAAATGGAAAACCCGATGGAATCCATAAATGTGGAAAATGACATTAGGAGAGGAGGAAAAGGATTTCCTTGTCGTTGTATTGTGCCATCGAATTCAATAGAAATGTTAAAAGGTCAACAGTCAAACAACAAGACTTGTAACCATGGTCCATGGAGTTTGTTTTTGAGGAAAAGCTAGGAAAAGGAATTGGTTGTATTTCTTTTTTTGTTTTTCAGACAGAAGAACTGTCACATTAGGGGATTTTGTTCTCTTGTCCACAGTTGTCCCATGGTCAAGGGGGATGGGGATTGGGTATTGCCCCTGCTTGTAGCGAAGTTGGTACAGGCATGGTGTGGCGGAATTTAATTGAATGGCAGGCCGTTGTTAGACATGGGGCCTGGTCGAGTACGAACTCAACTGAACAACTTTGAAACATGTTTTGCATGGGCTGCATCTCTGACAGCAGCTTGCCGTCCAATCAAATCCCACCATGTTGTGCCTGTACTGACTTCGGTACAATAAGGGCAGTACCCAATCCGCGTCTGCCGATCAATGGAGGGAGAAGCAATTGAGCAAAAACTAAATTACAGTCTTGGCATGCCCTAACTCTAATTTTAGGTTTGGATGTGTACTCAAACTGCTTTTCGGGTGGAAAATGTTTCAAAGACAAATAATGCATGGACTGCAGATTCTGACTCTCATGATGTAGTAGACACTTCAATGGGGAATTGGACACTAACGGAAATCTATTCTGCCCAACCGTGATTCCAAGGCACCCAAACAATTTCAGACAAAAGACCAAACATTCATATGCAAGCCTAAGGTCGACTTAACTGAATCTCAGGGTAGTTGTCTCAATTCTTGAAATTTGGTTCAACACTGGTAAATGGAGCATATGATGTAAATGATTGGACCATTCCAACTAACGGTTCTTGGAACCTGTGGTTCAATGACAATCTGACATCTGTATGATGTCTGTGGATGAGGATCTACATGTATCTGAAATTTCTAACATTCACTGCTGAGAGGGGAAAGCTAATATGCAGTTCCCTTACGGTATGTATGTGGCAAGCATGCCTGGTGATTGGAACAGTAGGGCTGTATGGATGGCCATAGACTGCCACATTGCTGTGATCAGACAACTACATACGATCTAGTGTGTTGAGGTTTCACTGTTTCAATGTTGTCCACTGCTCAAACTGTTCATTTTGTGTGCAAACTATTGTTGCAGATGCCTGATCATCCTGTCTCCTTTCCTTTTGGGATGCCCTATATAGGTTGTGATCTACCAGAGCAACAGTCCTGATCACCAGACCTGTTTGCTGCATGTACCCTATATGTGCCTGTATGGCTGGCCCAATTCAACATTTTGGAGTCTGCAAGACCCTCACCCGGCTCATGAAGGTATCTATGTTGAACCTTTACGCCCAGCATGAATGTTCACCTCCCTCTTGCTTAAAAACACAATTTTTTTTTAGTTGTGTTTTGGTGAGGAATGACCTCCAGCAAGCTGGTGACAACCATCCTGATCATGTCAAGTGATTCAGCGCTCCGAATTGAGTTGTGACTTGCCCAAGTCGGGGTTGAATCAGTCTGACTTGCCCGAGGCAGGGTTCAATTGGGATGGACTTGCCTGAGTTGGGCATGACTCGAACTCGATCAGGTCAGATATCTGAGTTGATTTGGACGAATTGCATGGGACTTGGCATGTCTTAAAGCCATGATCCTGATAGAAACTAGGGTCTGCCTAAGTGCGTCGTTGGCAAGTTGGTCCTGAAGGTATGTGTTGTTAAATAGCTTGATGTCTTTTGATGCACTGCAATTTGTATTCTTCACGTTGTATTCTTCTCTTAGGAACTTCAGGATATTTAACCTTAGGTTTTGCACGGTATGCTTGGTTTTTCAGCTCTGTTCATAGACTATTAGTTTCTTGTGCCATGCTGTGCCCAAAACCTCCTCCATTAGAAAATCCTAGCCTTTTGTTTCTGGACGGCAAGCGAATGTTTAAGACGGCAAGTACAGAACAGTCTTTCGGCCAACATTGGTGGCTGCGATTTTCCAATCCCAGAGATTTTTGGGGAATGGTCCATCTACAGTAGAACAATGAAACAATGGTCAGGATAACGGAAATATTGGAATCCTCTTGTCCAATTGAAAACCAAGGGTGCTATTATTCTTTATCTCTTTTGCTGTTCATGTTTTGTGTTTATCGTTCCGGATTAAGGGTACTAATTCCCTGCCAGTGGGTATTTCATGGGAAGACAAGATTTATGGAACTTTGGTTTTTATTATTCTCAGCTAAGTAATTCTCTTTTTTAATGAAAAAAAATAGGTTGGGTTCGTAATTTGGGTTTATTTTTATATTTCCCTAGAATTAGTTCCTTAGCTTCTTCCCAAAAAAACTTGCCCTTAATTGG
>JAJHSJ010000528.1:0-39821 GCA_021015155.1 Magnolia officinalis | reverse complement strand
AAAAATTGAACCCACTTTTGGGTAGGACCCACACATGTTCTAAAATGTTTTATTGTATGGAAGAGTAGATGTTCAAAGAGATTTAATGGTGCATGATGTCTCTAAAGACAATGTTTTGGATCAGTGAAAAAATAAAAGGAAGCAATCATGAAATCAAATTGCCATTGTCAAAGTCACGCCTTTGGAAATTTCATATAATAGTTTACCACATGGACTTATGTGTATCGGAATCCAAACCGTCCAAATTCAATATGGATGGAGCATAACCCTAAAATCACAAATAGAATGATCTTAACCATTTGAGTTCTCCCTATGTGCCTAATACATTGAACCCATATAATACCACTCTACATGCAACAAGCTCTGAATGAAATCTCACATCTTAGAATAGAAAAGTGTAGCAATGCATCTAAAATAGTAATACTAAAACAATAATAAAACCAGTTTCGGTTCTAGGTTTACTTCCACGATCCAGTTCATAGTTCGGATTCACGGTTTGGATCAACGGTTCGGTTCGGTTCTACATACCCCTAAACCGGAACCGAACCGTATTAAACGGTTCTTGGTTTTTTGAAACCGGAACCGGAACCGGTGCACTCTAGAACCGGACCAAACTAGACCGTTTGATCGGTTCCGATCTGGTTCCACGATTCTACTGGTTCGATGTGCACCCTAGCTTCGCTAGACCGACCTAGATTAGAAGTGGTGTAATTCTGTTCTATCTACGTCAAGCACTAGATCATAAGGAAGATCTTTTTGCTTTTCTTTTCTTTTCAGTAGTGTAGTTCCCTTCGTGTATGCACAAATTGTTGGACTAAATAAGATAAATTTAAGGCCTCGCCATCTAAGCTAGATATAAACAATGGATCGCCAATGGATATTATTGTAAGTTTATGTCTTTATTTCAATTCAATACAATTGAATTCCTTATACCCTCACATTGCGTGAATCGGGTTATCTCTATTATTACGGTGAGAAAAAATCATTTCAGTAGAAAAGTAAAAATAACTCATTTGAACGACAAACCCTCCCTTTCAAAATTACCTTATTTTATTTACAAGTGGCTTCATATAGGGTAGAACTACCTTAGTTCTTGGTCGTAGACCACTGCTCACTGTCTCTTTATCTAGCTAGGCACTTAGGGTCATAGGCATTCGGTTCAAATCAATCTATAAAAGGCTCTAGCATGCTTGGCACCATACATATGTACCAATTATCAAATATTAAGCCAAATACATTGTCAAGGAGATTTTTGTTGCATGGTTTATCTACCGTTGGACACAACATAGCCATGGTTTGGATTGTCAAATCATGGACCCCCATTTGTCAAACTAAAAATAGTGTATCTATGAAAATGTATGGCCACTATCATATAATTTATCTTTGTGGGAGTTTTTACATGTGGAGCTCACCTATATAGGGCCCCTTAATTTGAACTACCGCATGGTTCCACTTTGTGTTTGTCGAAAGAAATTACTCTCGAAAATGTTCTGGGGAGTGCCACACAAGAAGAAACTAAAAGGCACATGATTTCAGTGTGCAACATCAGAACCACTCATCAGGTGGAGCACAATCAAAATTCAAGCTAGCCTACTCATCAAGTGGATTGCATGCACTAAAAGAGTGAAATGTTAGATAGATAAAGATGACCATCGCACCTTCGCCTGTGTTTAATTATAATGTTCCACTTGTCAAACAAGGAAAATTTCATCTTTTAGCTCGGGACCCCTACCTGATAAATGGTTTTGTATCCCACATGGATGTGCGACATCACATGTATATTGACTTAAAAAACTTCTTAGACCTGGCAAAACATGATTTTAGACTTTTAACGGCTATCAACTATTCTTGACTAATACACACATTTATCCATCAGATTATGTTGAGGATTTTCAATCGTTGTATTCATGTGTATGAATGTCATTGATCTATTATATCATATATACATAGTCATTTGATTGACCTTCACCATTATGTATGACCAATATTCATCAATTAAAGACTCAGCGCGCTCATCATATGAGTAGACATTGTGCTGATATGCATGAAAGGAGTCATGCGTGTGTGTGTATGTGTGTAGTGTACCTCCACCTTGATTTATGAGATAATGAGGATGAGATTCATATAAATCAACGTGATCGGCTTATACCTAGTTAAATCGTACAAGCTTATGTATTGCAAAGAGGTGGATTATTAGTTGATCAAATGGGTCTCATGGGATTATTGCATAGATGATTAAGGCTTGATCATTCACGATATGTGTTAATTAAGTCACACATGTTGCGAGACCAATGACCTACAAGATTGGATTGATTCTAATCTAATTGATATGCAAATATGCTAGTGGCTTGTCTACTCTAGTATCCTTATTACTTTATGCTAAGTGGTAAAGTAGTGATAGGGTGATGCTATTTTGGTATACATTTTCAGGGCTATGTTCATAGATTCTGTTAGGTAAGAGCCATGTCGGGAAAAAAAAATTAAAAAAAAAAAAAACTAAATTAATATTAGGTCATGGAGATGAGTTAAAGTGATAATAATATGCGATGGTTATAATGCACATGAGAGTACTTATCTAAGGACGGACTTAAATGGATAGTCAAATTTTATTACGAATGGTTTTGTAAAAAAGTTATATATTATATTAGTATTTTAGTGAGTTTTGAACAATCAACTTTATGAAGATAAAATTAGTTTAATCTTAAAAGTATATGTGTACGTTACAATTAGAGCATTTAGATTTGTGCATGTGTACAAATAAAATAAAATATGTCTGATTGATTATGATTAGATCAATTGTCACTGGATATTAGAACGAGTCATTTATGGTCCAATTGTTGATTTTGAGCAATGTCATCCCCTAAAGTGATTATAACCATAGACGACTCATCGTAGATCTACTTAATTAAAATGTGTAAATTATGTTTGCTTATTAAAAGGGAGCTTTATATTTGGCAAATCTCATTATGACCATAAAACAAAAGAGATTTTAGATTTATCTCTAATTGAGATTTCTATAAGATATAAGCCTATAAATATAAGTGTAAAGTTCTTTGTTACATGCACTTTTGTCCTTCCTCTCAAGCCCTAATCATAGTAAAATCCCTCCCCTCGTAAAACCTTAATGCACCAATTTATAATTGGTAGTGTTTTCTTCTCTCATGTGATTGAGAATCGACATCTTTGGTGGGCTTTCGTTCGTCCATGATTATGGAAAAATCAATCTTAGTTGTACAATCAAGGTAGTTAATGTACATGCCCCTAAAATTAGCATATTACAATGGTTTGGCTTTTCTACGATAGTTAACATATATGCCCCTAAAAAACTGTACGACACGGATTGGGAATTACGTCGGTTAGGAGTGAACAGATCAAGAATTATGTCGGTTAGGATTTAAAAAGTCAAGGGAAAAGCACAACAGGACATGGGTAGAGATAGCAAAAAAAGACTTGATGACCTACAGTCTAACTAAAGTTATGACCCTTAATCCAGTGGAATGGTGCGGAATAAAATTTAATAGCTGATTTCGATTAGTTGCAATAAGACTTAGATGATAATAATGCATGGCATATAAGTAATTCATATTAAAATTAAATAAATCGACTGCAAAGAAAGATACACTAGTTCGACTTTACAACTAGATTATTGGTGGACATTTAATGGACAGTTAAAGAAAAATAATCAAAAGTCCAAAATTCAAAAAACAATGCACATGATCAATATGGTTTTGAGGCGATGGCATGTCCATGGTAGATCACTAAATTTGGATGATTTGATTAAGTTATACATCATATCTACAATTTTTTATGGTTGACCATCAACCATCACGCTCAGCCAGGGTACTAGAATGGTATCCTGCGTGGCATGTTGCCTAAAAAAATTAAAATCAAAGCACTCAAATTGTGGGACCCATTGCAAATACACCATCGTACAAATTTTAAATTGATTCAATAAATTTGAGCTATGATGAATGATGATTTATTTGTTTAATTGGGACTGCCAACTACCTTAAATGTTCATAATTCAATCATGGAAGGTGATACCTACAACCATAAAAATAGGAATATGGTAGAGCCTCACGTGCCATTTCAACTAGGATTGTCTATCTAGTTTGAAGAAAAATAGTTAATGGTCAACACTAAATATTGGAAAGTCGTCAACACCATGTGCTAGAAAGTAGACAAAAGTAATTGCAAGGGAGTGGAATCGGTGAGGCTAGGGTAACACCAAATTCTGTTAGGCTGTGGCATGGCACCATTTCAATGACCTGGCATATGCTTGTCGAAAGGGGCCCACCAACTTTTAAAAGTTTGTCGGGTATTCGACTATGTCCGGTGGGTCAATGAAATGGCGCCAAGTCACGACATGATGGAACTTGGTGTTATCTTGACCCGAAGAATCCACTCTCGAGGGTCGTTTGACGAGAATGGTTTTTGAGACGTTGTTTGTCATTATGAGTCACATGTTGGGATAGTTCCAATTGGCACCAAATTGGATGGTGATTGAAATACCATCCAACTAGGTGGTGTTAGGTGTCATGGGACAATGGTAATGCATGTGTTATATATCCACGTTGTCCATTTATTTTGCCAACTTAGGGCATGAAAATGAAGCAAATCC
Organism: Magnolia officinalis; assembly: GCA_021015155.1. Classification (NCBI taxonomy): domain Eukaryota; kingdom Viridiplantae; phylum Streptophyta; class Magnoliopsida; order Magnoliales; family Magnoliaceae; genus Magnolia; species Magnolia officinalis. The sequence goes on along the minus strand of JAJHSJ010000528.1, from coordinate 35,200 downwards.
GAAGCTTAAGCAGACCACACCATGGGAAATAGTTGGGATAATATGACACCCATCATTGAAATCTTCCTAGGACCTACCATAATGTTTATTTACTATCCAACCTATTGACAAGGTCACACATATCTAAAACTTTTGCACCCCCAATTAGCTTTAATGGTGGGGAATCAATCAGCACTATTTCCTATGGTGTTGTCCACTTAAGCTTTTAATTTGCTTTATTTTCTGACTCTTGCCATAAAATAAGCGGGCAAAATGGATAGAAGACGAGGATGAAACACATGCATCATGTCAGCCAAGGTCGCCACCCAATTTGCTTCCTCCTATTGATGGCTAACCCTTCCGCCTATGTTATGCATAGAGGTGGTGTTACCCGCTAAGCAAACTCTTCAAGGCTACCATAATATATGTGTATTATCCACCACGGTCCTTCCATTTTACCAAATTATTTTAGTGCATGAGCCCAAAATTAAAGCATACCCAAAGTTCAAGAGAACTAGGGTACAAGAAAGGGTGTGAATTGAACACCTATCATTGAAAACTTCTCATGGGCCATGAAAGTTTTATATCAAATTGATATCTGTGTATTCCCTTCATTTATGTTTGTGCGACTTTACCAAGATATCAGATGACAAGTAAACATAATAGTAAACTTTAAAAAGGTTTCATCAGTGGATGTCATTATCCACACGGCTTCCTCTGGCATACTTCACCTGAGCTTTGGATATAATCTCATGCTTTCAAATGAGCAGTAAAAATAGATGGATGGCATGGTAAGACACATTCATTCGGATGCGGATTGCGTCCTACCCTCGCCGGGATGGTAATCGGTCCGGGCATGGCTCTGTGGGGCTCACCGTGATGTAAGTGTTTTATCCACGCCGTTCAACGATTTTTTCAGATAATTTTAATATGTGAGCCAAAAAATGCGGTAAGTCCAAGGCTTAAGTAGACCACACCAAAGGAACCTGCACTGATAATGACATCTATAGTTGAAACCTTTCTAAGGGCCAACGTGATGTTTTTTTTAAACTATAAAACCTATTCCTAAGGTCATGTAGACTTGGATGAAGTGAAAACACAAATATCAGCTTGATCCGAAACTTCTCCAGCTCCCAAGAAGTTTTTAATGGTGGACGTTCAGTCCCCACTTTGTGGTCCACTTAATCCTTGGACCTTCCTCATTTTTTGGTTCACTTATTAAAATTATTTGAAAAACGTGTTGAACAGTGTGGATAAAACACTTACATCATGGTGAGCCCCACATATCCATGCCCGGACGGATTACCGTCCCGGCGAGGGTAGGACACAATCCGTGTCCCATTCATCCAAGGTGGGCCCCACAGAGTTTGCTAATTAAGACGGACGAGGATTTCCTACCAATGCATTTGGCAGGAAGTTACTGCGCTTGGAACCTAGGTGGGGTCCACTGTGATGTTTATGAGAAATCCGCCCGTTCATCTATTTTTTGTGTTAATTTTAAGATATTAGGGGAAAAAATGAATGGGAAACCATTGCTTAAGTGGCCACTGACGTGAGAATTCAACGTCAATAGTTGAAATATTCATGGGTTTCCCATTGCTTAAGTGGCCACTGACGTGAGAATTCAACGTCAATAGTTGAAATATTCATGGGGCAACAAAAGTTTTGAATCATGTTAATATTTGTGCTTTCAGCTAATCCCAGTGAGGTTATAAACGGTACAGACGGCATGTAAACATCACCGTCGACCCAAGAAGGTTTCAACGGTAGGAATTTCAGTTTGATATCCGAAAATAAGCCCAGAAAACGGATGGACGGAGTGGATTCCTTACAAACATCACGGTGGCTCCATCTAAGTTTGCAGCGCAGGAACTTGCCTTTCGCAGGAAATCCTCGTCCCATTGCGACAGTCCCAATATTTAATTGCTGACATTTATTTCAAATACATGCACGTTTGCAATCATTTAATTCCTTCCCATCCTCGTTGGAGGCGGATGGCGTCCTACCCCACCCGTCTCTAGCCACGTACGGGCAGTTCTGTAGGCGGGCCCACCGTGATGTATCTATTTATCCTCGCCATCCATATCTTCCATCATATCATTTTAAAGCATGTCAAGAAAAATGAACCATATTCAATGCTCAGGTGGACCACACTAAATAATAAGCTTGGGTTGCATTAAATGTTAGAGTCGTTTGTGCTGTGGTACACTTGATCGTTGGATCTGCTTCATTTTTACGGTCATTACTTTGAATGATATGATAGAAGAAATGGACGGCGTGGATAAACAGAAGGGTGAGCCCACCAAAAGAACTGCCCGTACGTGGCTAGAGACGGCCGGGGTAGGACGCAATCCGCGTTTAGTCGTTCCGATTCTTACGTACCATGGGAAATGGTAGCGTACTAGTGCGCCGGCCTGCCTGACATTGTACGGTAGCTACCCTGCATGAACGCCAGCTGCAGCACGCATAGAATTTATTCAAATCTCAACCGCCCATATGGTGGGATCTGCTGTAGATTGACCGTACATCAAATTTCAAATTGATCAGATGATCCTGACCTCTGATTATTTAATGGAAATTTGATCATTGAATCTGGGCCATTGTACTACTGTCTTTTATCTTCACGGCCAGTTAAAATCATATTTTCAGTGCAATTTTCAGCTAGAGTGGGTCCACCATTCGAGGCTTCAGATTCTATGTTGTGCCGCACGCTTTACGCGTGCGAACCACCTGTGCCGCCCTATCATTTTCCCGGGATTTTGGCGATTTTTTTCGGTTATTTCTCGCTTGCTTTTAACAATATACGCCCCATCATATACGACGAAATTCAGAACGAGTTGAAGTGACGTCACTAAGTTATGTGGACCCCACCATAATGGTGTTTCGTATCCACACCGTCCATCATTTTGGAGATATCATTTTATGGCATAAAAAGAAGAATGAGGCAGATCCAAAGCTTGAGTGGACCCTACCACAGAAAACAGTAAGGATTGAATGCCCACCATTAAAAACTTCTTAGGGGCCACAGAAGTTTCTGATCAAGCTGATATTTATGTTCTCCCTTCGTTCATGCCTTTCTTAACTTATTAAAAGGTTGGATCTCGAATAAACCTCATGATGGGCCGTAAGAAGATTTCAACGGTGGGCATCACTATCCCCTTTGTTTTCTGTGGTGGATCTAGTCGAGCTTTGGATCTGCCGAAATTTTTGGCTAATGCCCTAAAATGATCTCTCCAAAATTATGAACGGTGTGGATATAACACATACATGATCGTGGGGCCCATAAAACTTGGTGACGTTACTTACGTGGCAAATCTCGCTACTCACGCTGTCATAGCTAACTGGCGTCCTCTGTCTTATCGGGACGCGGATCGGATACTACCACTGCCAGCTACTGGACGATACTATGTAGGCCTCACCATGATGTACGCGTTTTATCCACCTGGTCCATCCATTTTTTCAGCTGATTTTAGGGCATGAACCCGAAAATGAGAGAGATCCAAATCTCAGATGGACCACACCGTAGGAAACAATGGTGATTGAACGCTAACCGTTAAAAACTTGTTGGGGCCAGAACAGCTTGATACACATACAGTATGCTATAGAAAGTTTTTAATGATGAGCATTCGATCACAATTTTTTTTTACCATGGTGCGGTCTACCTGAAATTTGGATCTTTCTCATTTTTTGGGCTGCCGACGGTGAATAATGATCCAAAATGGATGGACGGTGTGGATAAAACATATACATCACTGTGGGCCCACAGAACATCGTCAGTGTCAGTGTGTAATCTACCTCCATCTTACCCACTGCGGTGTACACGAGGTTTCCTCCACATTGAAGATGATCTGGACCAAAAACTCTGGTAGGTTTACCCATCAGGTGGCCACGCCATTAAAAACAGTGGACACTGATGGTTTGATTCAACGTACATGTACGACCCATCTGATTGGATGGACGGCCTTGATTTTTCCGTGAGGCATGGACACTGATGGTTTGATTCGACATATAGGTACGACCCATCGGATGGGATGGACGGCCCTGATTTTTCCAGAAGGAGCGTTTCGTGGGAAAGCCTTTCAGGTGAAGTTCCTGCGCTGGAAACCTAGGTGGGGCCCACCCTAATGTTTCTGAGACATCCACCCGTCCATCCGTTTTTTGAAATCATTTTAAGAGAGAGAGAGATGAGGCAAAAAAATGAGAGGCTTTAGGGCCCGTTTGGCCGGTTGGATTGGAAGGGATTAGATGGTAGTGGAAGGGATTGGATGATAAATCCCGGGAATGGCCGGGCGTGCCAAACAGTTTAGGTGATCCGATCCAAATCCGATGGATCTTCAGACAATCCACTGACAATATCATCATTACCTTTAAATCCCATCCAATCCACCTTAATCCATTCAAATTAGCCTGCGACGTGTTTGGTTCGTAGGATTGGAAGGGATCGGAAGCTTTAATCTCCGGATTGGCCGGGCGTGCCAAACGGACTGGATGTATCAATCCAAGGATATAGCAATCCCATGGATCTCAAGACAATCCGCTGACAACACCATCATTACCTAGAAATCCACGCCATCCACCCTAATACCATTCACTACCTTCCAATCCACCCGGCCAAACGGGCCCTTAATGTCTACAGTTGAAATGTTCGTACGACCACAGAAGTTTAGAATCAGGCTACTATTTGTGTTTTTAGTTCATCTCAGTAGGAATGACGCTATGAACGGCACGGATGGCATGGAAACATCACTGTCTACCCCAAGGAAGTTTCACCGGTAAGAATTTCCCTACCCACCTTTTCCTTTAGTGTGGCTCACTTGAGTCTTGGTTCTGCTCATTTTTAATCTGAAGTCTTAAAATGAGCTCAAAAAAACGGATGGATGAGGTAAATTTTTTGGAAACATCACAGTGGGGCCCACATAGGTTTCCACCGCAGGAACTCCTTTGGGGACGAGGATTGCGTCCTACCCCTACCCGGACCGTTGAGCCAAAAAATAAGGCAGGTCTAAGGCTTAAGTAGATCACAAAGGGGTGATCGAACATCCACCATTAAAAACTTCTTGGAACCTGGATCAAGCTGATATTTTTGTTTTCACTTGATCCACGTCTGCATGACATTATGAATAGGTTATAAGGTAAATAAAAAAAATAAAAAAAATAAAAAAATAAAAATCACCGTGGCCCTTAAAAAGGTTTCAACGGTGGGTGTCATAATCACTGCAGTGATGCGGTCCACTAAAATTTTTTATATTCTTTATTTTTTTGTTTCATAATTTAAAATGATCTGAGAAAAGCTATGAACGGCATGGATAAAATACTTACATCACGGTGGCCCCCACAAAGCCCTGCCCGGACGGATTACCGGTTGGGCAGGGGTAGGATGCAATCCGCGTCCCTCCTTTGGTAGGAAATCCGTGTCCATTTTTCCATTAGGCTGTCTTCGTGGTTGGGCCCTCATGTTGGACAGGTTCGATGTGATACACGTGTGATATACTAGCACGTGTGTGCAAAGGAGAATGGAAGACATCTCCCATTGAGGTGCCTGTGAACATTATTCACGTGGCATCCATTTGCTTTACCGAGGAGAGGAGCGGATTGAGTGCGACCCCGGACACACCGAAGACGGTTCATCCCTTACTGCGGGGCCCACCTAGATGTATGTATTCTGCATCCACACCGTTCATCCGTTTTTTCCAATAATTTTAGGGGATGGTCCCAAACCATACCTTTGGAAAGAGTGTCGATTAACCAATAATGGGCCACAAAAGTTTTGGATCAAGCTTATTTTTATTTTTTTCTTTTAATACCGACTCATGTGACCTTATCAACAGATTGGATTGAAAATACAATCTATAGAAATATTAAAGTGCGCCCTAAGAAGTTTTTAATGGTAGTGAGTTCAATCACCACTGTTTCCTATGGCATGGCCCACCTGATAATTGGATCTGCTTCATTTTTGAAATAATGGCCTAAAATGATCTGAAACAACGAATGGACGGTGTGGATATAGAAAATATACATCAAGGTGGGCCCCGTGGTAAGGGCCGTACCGTCTTCGGTGAGGCTGGGGTCTCACCTAATCCGAGGGAGATTACGTGGCTACAAGTTAGATGTGGGTTAACGTACATAGAAGTTTCAATACTAGTCATCTGCATCTTACTACTTTTCGCAGGGGTGTTAATGGGCCGGGTCGGGCTTACAACTATAGAAATTTAAATAAAACCCGTCTATGGCCCGGCCCGGTCTAGGACTTCAGGTGAGATCTCCAACGCACCAAGGTGGATGTGACCTTGACTATGGGTTCACAATTATGTATGTGCCATAAATCTAAACCGTCCAACCATTTTGAAAGCTCATTTTGGGGCAATATCCAAAAAAATGAAGTGACTCAAATCTTATGTGGACCACACCATGGGAAACCGTTGTGATTGAATCCCTATCATTAAAAACTTGATATATTCCACCGGATTGTTTATTTTCTATTTAACTTGTTGATAAGGTCACATACACTTAGAAGAAAAGACCACACAAATATCATTTTGATCCAGAGCTTTTGTGGCTCTTAAGAAATTTTTAATGATCAATCACCATTGTTTCCTGTACTTATGGTTCATAGGGGATCTGGAACTGCACTTTTTGGATTATGCCATAAAATAAGCTTTCAATATGGATGGACCGCGTGGATGTAGTCATATACATCATAGTAGGCCCCGCGTCAGAGGTTTCACCCACATAGGTGGATTTCGAGTCTCACCTAATCCTTTCCCCTATTTCTACTATATTTTAGTGTGGTGGCCCACTTGAGTTTTAGATCTGTCTCAAATTTAGGGTGATGTGATAATATGAGCCCTGGTGACTAATGGACTGCGTGGATGTAATATGGATATCATGGTGGCTGTGTAAAAGTTTTTAGTTGGACTTTTTTTGTAATTTGTACAATGATGCTACCGGATATACACATAAAATGTATAAATATATATTATATATTATACTATTTTAAAAAATATATATTAATTATTAATTATTAAATAAAAATTTTAAATCTAAAATTTATCTATTATATATAAGAAAGCCCTCCTATATTATCATATTATATATATATATAGAGTCATGCTCACCTGCGCACCTACGCACATGCGCACCTTTGCACACTTATCATGAGTGTCTAATCGGAACAGTTCATGTGATGCGGAATCCCATGAAACCTCAGGGGACAAATTTTCACCCGAATCTAAAATTCTGATGGGCCATAGCAAAGAGAAATGCAAATCAAGGGAGGAAATTGTTTTCATTTTTCATGGCCCACCAAAGCTTTGGATCAAAGTAAAACTTGGGCTCGGGGCGTTTCATGAGGTGCTACTTCACATGAACGGTTCAGATTTTGGATCCTCATCACGTATGATGGGTTCTCGAAAAAGTTCGAACCAGTTCCGTGCGAACTGGTGCGCAGGTGAGCATTTTCCTATATATATGTGTGTGTGTGTGTGTGTGTGTGTGTGTGGGAAATGGTTCTATGCACTCCAGCTCATGAGAACTTCCCATGAGGTCGAGCAGTGTGGACCCCACCGTGATGTGTGTCGAACATCAACACCATGCATTTGAAGGGTCCCCTTTAAATTATGGGATATCCCCCTTTAAATTATGGGATATCCCAAAAATCAACCGTATACAGAACTCAGGTGGGCCATACCATCTAAAATCATGTGAATACATGCCTAAAACATATAAAATCACTTGGTGGGGCCCACCTGAAATTTGTATGCGTCTGAAACTTGGTCTAGCCCCTCATCCAAGTGGGACACACATAATGGATGGGCTAGATTTGTGAACCACATCTCGGTGGACCCAATAAATAATTATGAATGTTTTAATGGGAGGGTAACCCCTCTCAACTTTTGCATGTGGTGTGGCCCACCCAAGTCGTGGATTGATTTGATTTTTAAGCTCGTGGCCCACCATGGGATGGTGCATCCGACTGATGGGGTAAATGTTCGACACATATCACTATGAGACCCACACAACTCGACCTTGTGGGAAGTTCCCATAGCTCGATCGCGTAGAACCATTTCCATATACATATATAGAGTTCTGGTCTCCTGCGCACCGTGTCGCACGGTGCTTAAGTACGAGCTCCATTAGGAGCCGTTGGATACGAAATAGCGGCTGGGATGAAGCAGCCGTGAGAAGACTCGCGCGGCTGTTTTTTCGGACGCACACCCAGCCTTCTGAAGTGACGTCTACAAGCTCTGTGGGCCACACCGTGATGTGTGTTTTGTATCTACACCGTCCATCCATTTGGACTGACCATATTACGACATGATGCAAAAAATGAATCAGATGCAAAGCTCGAGAGGACCCCACCACAAAAAACAGAGCGAATTCGCACAAAGCCGTCTTCAATGGAGCTTCCGCACAGCAGAGAAAGAAAACCATCTTTCTTCCTGTTGCATTGCTGATGATGCCCATTATAGCTGTCTTTTAACAGATCCACACCGTCCACCGTCTCCATCTCAGGATTTCGACAGTAAATGACCAGTTTTGATCATCTGATGGTGTGGCCCACTAAGATAATCAAGCTGCAACGGCAGTTGAACGGTCTTCTTGCGATCGATATGACGATCATTTGAGGGGACATGGACGCCAAAGGTCGACATGGTTTCGATGGTTTTTTCTCCCTATACCTGATGGACGCTTTAGATCCATCTTCCGTTTCATGATGGTGGTCCACTACGAAAACACGAAGCCTTTGTTTCACAACAGAGTCGACTTACGTCGACTCTGTGAAGTCTAAGGTCCCACTAACTGCTGTTAGTTAGAAGATCCACACCTCCCATTCGATTCACGACGGAAAACCATCCGAAAAGGAGTGGTTTTGAAGTGAAATCAGCTTGGCCCGCAAGATTATCTACTTCGTCGTCCATTTCATATTCGACGGTTAGAATGTTGTAACAGCCTGCATGGTTTCAAAATGCCACCTTGTCATGGGTTAAAATTCCCTTCTGAACATGATGGACGGTCAGGATCGATGATTTGAATAATGACTGGGTCACACTGAGAAAATTGCAAAAGCACAGTGAAGACGCTGTGTGTTTTCGAATTTGAGGAGAAGAAGTCGGTCAATGGATGTTGACCAACGTTGGGAGATTCCATGCACAGCCGGGGCACTTGCACTCCATGTGCATGCAATGCACATGTGATCCCATCATGATGTTCGTGGGAAATCTGTTCCGTCCATCCTCTTCTCGACTATGTTTAACGCGTTGAGACCCTGTCATGGCCCTCATAACCTTTTAACGGTGGACGTCACTCTTCCCTTTGTTTTTTGTGGTGGGGTCCTCTCGAGCTTTGCATCTGATTCATTTTTTGCATCATGCTGTAATATGGTCTGTCCAAATGGATGAATGGTGTAGATACAAAACACACATCACTGTGTGGCCCACGGAACTTGTAGACGTCACTTCAGAAGGCTGGGCGTGCATCCGAAAAAACAGCCGCGCAAGTCTTCTCACGGCTGCTTCATCCCAACCGCTGTTTCGTATCCAACGGCTCCTAACGGAGCTCGTACTTAAGCACCGTGCGGCACGGTGCACAAGAGACCGGGACTATATATATATATATATATATATATATATATATATATATATATATATATATATATATGTGTGTGTGTGTGTGGTGTGTGTGTGTGTGTGTGTGTGTGGGTGGGGGGGGGGGGGAAGGTACTATGCGCTCGAGCTGATGAGAACGTCCCATGAGGTCGAGCTGTGTGGGCCCCACCGTGATGCGTTTCGAACATCTACCCCATCAGTCAGATGCACCATTCCATCGTGGGCCTAGGTCTCAAAAATCAAGTCAATCTGTGACTTGTGTGGGCCACACCACATACAGAAGTTGAGAGGGGTCGTGCACCATTAAAACATTCATAACCATTTTTTTGGGCCCACCGAGATGTGGTTCGCAAATCCAGCCCATCCATTATGTATGTCCCACTTGGATGAGGGTTCAAACCAAGTTTCAGGAGCATGAAAATTTCAGGTGAGCCCCACCAAGTGCTTTTATATGTTTTTGGCATGTCTTCACATGATTTTAGATGGTATGGCCTACCTGAGTTTCGTATACGGCTGATTTTTGGGATATCCCATAATTTAAAGGGGATGCATCAAATGCACAGTGTTGATGTTCGAAACGCATCACGATGGGGCCCACACAGCTCGACCTCATGGGACGTTAAAATCAGCTTAAGCGCATAGTACCTTTTCCCTATATATATATATATATTATGATATATTAATATTAGTTTGCTAATGTTAGTTATGCCATATATGAATGTTAATTAACATTCACATATGTTATTGCTAGAATGTAAATGTTACATTATTAAATTAATGTTAAATTTGTTATTATTAATTTTAGATTGTTAATGTTAATGTTAAATTAATGTTATTGTTATCGTTAATTTGTAATTGCTTAATCAGTTAATTTTATTTTATTTTATTGTAGTATAAGATAATTAGTTGCTCATTTGAAAATTTCTATTTTGCCATACATAAATTCAGTGTATTTTTTTAGGCATAAAAATCCTCAAATTATTCCATTTTTTAACAGTTCAAAATTAGATACATAAGAATGCTTTCATTTATTCTAATTTAAATGTATTTGCTTGTTCAGGTTCATCTCTCATATTATCTTTGGATATATTTCTTGCATTTGTTTCCATCATCATATATTCATACTTCGTATAAATAAATGACGTTGAAATCAAATACATGATTAATATATCCAGATAAATAATGGGAGATGCTACTAAAATTTTGGTGTGGAATTTAAATTGGAAAATGAAATCATTACAGTTTATTCAACCCTTAATGGGTGATTGATTTAGACAGTTACGTAATTCTATAAAATTTAAAGACCATTTAAGTAGATAACATTTTATGTTGAGGAAGTCCCGACTACCCACAGTGCCAGTACGTCAGGCACATCTCCTCTTATTGTGTAGGGAGAAAATTTTTCAGCTGTAAAGGAAAGAAAAAATTACTTGTGTGAGATGACTTTCAAGAAGTTGTAGTTAATGGTATGACGAAAATTAGATTTATGCACTACAAATCGTTATATTGTAAGAATCATGGGGTGTCAACTACTCATTTAAACAGATATGTGCAAAGTTGTTCAAACATACCAAAATTTCTAATTCTAAGCCAACAATTGCTTTCATTTATCAAGTCTAAAGGGGACGATCCTTAAGGTAAATTTTTCGCTCATAAGTTTGACAAAGAAAAATTGAAAGAGTGGTATGCAATACTTGTGATTGTTGAAGAAATATCATTTATAATGATAGAGAGCACAGTTTTCTTGAGATAGAGTAAATTTTTTAATCCTCAGTTTAAGAATGCCTCCCACGCCACTGTGAAGAGGGAGTGCATGAAGATGTACACAATTAAGAAAATAAAATTGAAGGCAATTTTGGCATCAGTCTCAATAATAAATTTGACTTATGATTTGTAAATGACGTTTAATAAAAAAAAAAGTGTTACATTTCATTAACCACATATTATATTAATGAATATTGAAAACTTTACAAGAGAATTTTGAACTTTTGTCACCTTCCTCCTCATATTGATTTAGTTATTTTATATTGTATTTATAACTGTATATGAAATCAGAGCATTGAAAATAAAATCTTTTCAATAAATTTAGATAATGCCTAAGCAAATGACAAGGTAGTTTCATTCTTATGTAACTAGTTCAAGGCAACCAATAATTATTATTTTTGGAAAAAAAATATTTCAAATTAGGTGTTGTGCCCACATACTAAACCTAACTATAAAAAATAATTGATCGCATTATAGAGAACATAAGAGAATATAAAATATATAAGAGGGTTACCTTCAAAATTAAGTATATGTAGTGATATAATCTAACGTTTTAATGTGAATGCTTAAAAAATGTTAAAGTATATGTATGGACACGTTAGAATTCGACTTTTGAAATATTGAATTCGACCATGGAATTGCAACTTATATTTTCATAATATTTGGCGTGTGATAAAACTTACTCTTGATAGCCTACTAAAGCTGATTGGAGCAAAGCAAGACAAGTTCACAAGTTTCTCAATGTTTTTTTATAACCGCATAAAGATATTTTTTGAAAATAAGTATCCTATAGTAAATATGTTTATTCTATCAATTTATAAGATCAGGAAAGACTAAGAAAAAGCATTAGTAAGGGTTCAAATTTTCTACAACTGATAGTATTTGGTATGTAAATGAAGTTCAGTAAGTATCAGAATGAATGACATTTGTTAATGGCCTTAGCCGTTGTTATTGATTCTCGGTACAAGATAAGTTATATTAATTTCATTTTTATGAAGATTTATTCTAATCAAATGGTGATAACTGAAACCTCAAAGGTTCGTGATGCACTCGAAGAATCGTACACTTCGTATATTTATACATTACATACATCCACATCAGGTAATAAAGAAGTTAGAGCTCATGTTGTTTCTATAAACGATAACAATATACTTGACAATGAATACATGTCTTTCTTAACACAAGAAGATACATATAATGAGATCAAGAAATTAGAGCTAGACTTATATCTCAAATAGCCAATCATAAGGTCGTGACTCAAATTTCGATGTTTTAGAATGGTAGAAGATTAGAGTTAAGCAAAATACCTTACACCATCGACTATGGCACGAGACATATTTTTTTATTTTAATTTCAATAGTGACATCATAATCTACTTTTAATATGGGGAGTATGATCATGAGCAAGCATCAAAGCTCTCCTTCACCGAAAACAGTTGAAGCATTAATTTATACACAAGATTGATTGCATCCGATTTAGAGAGGGTAATAGTTTTGATATTGAGGAGGATGATGAGAAGAAGAACTCTCAAGACAAGGTTACACATGCAACAACAACATGAAGGAGGTTAATTAGGTTAAAATTTATTGTTAATTTGTTGAAACTTCAAACTGGTGAAATGTGTTATGTGTACTTAGATATAATATTGATGAAGGTTATAAATGCAATGCAACAATGATTTTTATTTCATTTTCATATTATGCATTTATTTATGTACATCTCTCTTAGTATGTCCCAATAATAGGTAGGAGTATAAACTGAAACATTCTGGAGCTACAAAAATAGTTATTGAATCGTTAGCAGCACATAAAAATAATCCTCCTAGAGTAGTTGTTAATACGAATAACATAAACTCTATTATAGCCATTTTTGTTCATTCAATGTACTCTTATAATTCATATTTCATCACTGTTTTTTATTTATCATATTTCATTTTTGCTTTTTTTTTCATATTTTATTATTGTTGAAATACTAATTTTTTCAACACTTAGATTGTAGATATGTCGTTAACTGAACCATCGACCGATGTTTGAGACTACGGTTCCTTAGTTCACTCTCCAAAGTTTGAAATTTTGAAATTTTACATTACCCGTTTGTTTTTACCCTACCCTACTCGCACCCGAAGAATGCTCGTTGCGCCCAAACCCCAAATCCCCAAATCCTCCCTTTTCTACCCGAAAATCTCAAACTCGTCTCGATCCCGATCTCGATCCCGATCTCTGATTACCTGTTTTTACCTTACCCTACCCATTTGAAAGGTGGCCTTGCCGTTTTCTCCATTTTGGCTTGGTTGAGAAGCCGCAGATTTCGGGCCTCTGGAAGGTGAGATGAATCCAAGACATGTGTTGAACTTTGGGTGGTGTTGAATTCGATTACCTCTTCAGTTTCTGGTTTTGTGGTGTTTTTAGTTTTTCAATTTTCTTTTCCTTTTAGAAAGGTAGGGATGCTAACGAATAGGGAGGCGATGGTGTCAACCGTGAAGGAGACGCTCCGATATGGTCTTTTTCTTACACTTTTGTGGGTACATTTGTTTCTGTAGATGAGTGTATTGCGGCTTTGGGAGGAAATAACAGGCAAGTTGCTATTCTTCCTCTTCTTCATGTTTTTCCATTTTCTGTGTTTGTTGTTTACGCACAGTAGTCTTAGTTGTGAGATTTTGTATTGGAGGCCCATGGTCTGGTGGTCCAAATGCTCATTTTGACGCCGCCCACTGCAATTTTCTAATTGGTGTGAAACTCACATAGAAGTCAACCACGTTTCTAACGACAGATGTTGCCATCCGACATGTTCTCTCTAGATAGAGATGAGACGACTAGGATTTTTTAAAATCTTTAAATAAAAATTCTCATATCTTCGTACAGTATGCACGCATTCTTAAGTGGGGCCTACGATTTGGTAATCCAAACCATTATTTAGTTCATCTAAGTCATGGATTAAGAATTTTTCCATTAAATTTTGAGTTTTAAAGATATTATCAACCTAAATCAGGAACTCTTTCAATTGAAGGTGGGCAGTCGATGCATTCTCTTATCGATCGTCTAGTAAACAAATAAAAATGTTAATAATCTCCTATATATTTGAATAAAAGCATATAAATTGCGTGATGTAATAGACTAATGGACTAGATTACTGAAAAAGGGCCCCACTCTCTTAAATGAAAACGCGTGTACACTCTTGTAAGATCTCCTTTTTTCTCTTTCTTCTTGGAAAGCTAAGTAGCCAATCCGTCTTCTCACCCACGGGCGGCTCAAGGTGCCTCGAGCACTGAGCTCCTTGACACCAAAGCCTTTCACGTAAAGTTCCTGCGTGCCTTTCACGTAAAGTTCCAGCATGAGATGTTAGGTGGGTCCCACCGTGATGTTTGCGATAAATCCACACCGACCATCCGTTTTGGGAGCTCATTTTAGGACATGCGACCAAAAATGAAATGTATCCAAAACTCAAGTGTCCCTTACAAGAGGAAACAGTGTAGATTCAATGACCACCTTCCTCGGTTTTCCCTCTCGTCCAGCACACTTGAGATTTAGATCCACCTATTTTTTGGTATCATGTACTAAAATGAGCTCTCATAGCTAATGGATGGTGTGGATTTCTTACAAATATCACTGTGGGCCCACATAATATCCAAATGCATAGCTGCAGTCCCAAGAAAAAACTCTGGATTGGCAGGTGTACCAGGCACCAGCCCAGCTGGTTTGGCGTGTTGCCGTCAACAAGTTCCGTGGGTCCCATCATGAAGTATGTGTTATATCTAAACCGTCCATCCACTCGGCAGGCTCGTCTTAAGGCTTGAGCTGAAAAATAAGATAGATTTAAAGATCAAGTGGACCACACTGCAAAAGGCCGTGGGGATTGAATGTCTACCATTGAAATTCTTTTAGGGTCAAGAAGATTCGATCTGAACTGTACCTAACCCGATCCGACTAGATTTCCCTGACCGAGTTGGACTCGGTTCGGGTCAGGCTAGCAACACAACGGATCGGATCGAGTCCGGACTCGGTCCCGGATCGGATCGAGTTCGAGTCAGGCATTGAAAACTTCGGACCGAGTCGAGTTGGGCCCAATCCGGTCCGACTCGACTCGATGCCCACCTCTAGTGGCTGTTAACCAAACCGAGCCGAGCTGGGCCAAGCTCAACTCGTTGTCCAGCTCTAACTGTGATGTATGGATTTTTTTTCCCAAGCTATTTATACATTTTTTTTTCAAATCCTTTTAGGGTATGATGTTAAAATTAAGGTAGATCCATTGTTAAAATGGACCACATCGCAAGGAACAACAATACTAATGCCCACCATTTAAACCTTTCTAGGGCCCACCGTGATGTCTATTTGTCATCCAACCCATTCATAAGGTCACATGGACCTAAATGATGGGAAAACACGAATGTCAGCTTGATCCAAAAAACTTCTGTGCCGTCGAAGTTTTAATGGCGTGCGATCAATCCCCATTATGTGGTCCACTTGAGCCTTCAATCTGCCTATTTTTTGCTCATACCCTAAAATTATCTGGAAAAATGAATGAATGGCATGGATAAACCCCATGCATCACAGTATGCCTCAGAGAGCCCATGCCTAGACCGATTCCCCCTAGGAGGGGTAGTGTAACACCCCATACTTTTCGGTACTTGAGCGTTACTGTGTAATCTAACTTAGTATAATTACTAACCTAACTCACTTGCACATCCACATTCATTCCAGTATAAATCTGACCGTTGAAAAAGCAGTCTCCACCCATATATTAAGCCATTCGTCCGTTGGTGCTTGAGATGAACCATCGTACCATATGGGGATCGATGTCAAACCTCAAAAGACCTAATTATGGGAATTCGATCACAACAAAATTTCACATAACGCTCGATTAGAACAATTGAACCATGCATCATCAGTTTCAGGATCTGACTCAACAAATCCACCATTCATCGTATCCACACCATCCAATTTAATGTTTTACCACCTGATTATAACATTTAGGCCATCAGACCACTAATTCAGCCTTTGGATTTTATCTAGGTAGACCCTAGCGCCTTTGTAACCGTCGATGTTTAGATTTAAAATGATTTAACCATCATATTAATGAAAATCCATAATTAGAACTCGAAATATAAAATATGGCCCACCTAAGCTATGGATTTACCCCAATGCGTAACAAATATCCTATCTATGCAAGTAGGAATGAATGGACAGAGTAGATTGGTTCACACATCACTGTGGACCCACAATCAGATTGAGTGTGCATAAGTATTACGTGCACCCACGATGCACTGAACATAGAGTCAGGTCAAACTGGGCTTGACCCGGTGAATTCCCGAAGAAGGATAGTATCTCCTCCCTTTTCCCGCCTACAGTCATTTAAAACAGATTATTTTCGTATGCTCATGATGGTGGCCCACCTCCATCGCCCTGATGAAAGATCCAAACCATCCATCTGGTAGAGGTCCATGTCCAACCAAAACCTGATAAATTTCACATGATGCAACACATGCGCATGCACACAAGCTTGCGGGCAAGTTGAGTTGCATGCGGTAGTATTTCGAAAATGGAAACTCATCCTACACCCTGCCAAGTTGGCAATCCGCATGAACTTTCCTCCCTCAATCCTAGCCGTCCATCTCAAGCAATCCCACCCCTTCAACTTAAGGCTTCTTCCGTAGCAAAATGAAAACAACAGTCGATTTTGCATTACCAATCGCATTTGGAGGGAGTTTTAACCAGATCAAATCTTGACTGTTTGTTATCAATCTGATGGTTCTGAGACATTAGGGTAGGCGAATAAAAGGGAGAGGATTGAACAACAGGGACTCCTCCATTTACGGCGGCTATGCTCGGTAATCCGTCATTTCCTTCTAAGCTCGAACCCACTGGAAAAACCTCCCTGGAGCTTCACTCTGACCATGCTATAAGCTCTCATAGGCTTGTCTGGACCATCCCCAGACATCGTTTTAAGAAAGACATGGGAGTTCATGATCTACCATTAATGGCGGGTCATTTTCCTTGTTAGAAGATCGACATTAGCTCCCATTATAGCCCTTAACTTTAGATCAGTTTCACTCACCAGGTGGGCCATCTCTGTAACACTCTACGCAGATTAAAGAAGAAAAAGAAGAAGAAGAAAATGAGAGGGAGGGCTTGATTCCGACTGTGCCGCATCGAGCCATCTAGAGGTTGGGCTATGTCTGGTCGAGTTTAGACCCGGTGAAAGTCTAGAGAGAGAGAGGAAGTAGGAGAAGAGAGCAAAAGAGAGAAACGAGAAGGAAAAATGAGAGAAGATAGAAAATACGGGTGGCTTTTGCACCAACCGAACTCGGCTGAGTTGAACACGAGTTGGGCTTAGACCTAGTTCGGGTTGGAGACTTGCTGGAGTTCCAGTAGGAAAGAAAGAAAAAGTGAAACTGAAGAAGAAGAGAGAGAAAGGAGAAGAAGGAAGGGAGAGAGAGGAAGAAAAATGAGGGAGAAGAAGAGAAAGAGTTTGGGCTCGAGTTGTGAGCTGACTCATTGTTAAGTTAGTTACATCGAGCTGGGCGTGGGTCTAGTCCGGGTCCAATTGAAATCCCAATAGGGAGAGAGAGAAGAGACGCATCCAAGTCATGATCGAGTTGACTCGGCTGGTTTTAGCTGGATTCAGCCAAGTTTGGTTGAGTTCGTGTCGAGTCATCGAGATAGACTATCAAGTCGAGGTAAATCAAAACTCATTTCATTTGTTTTCGCTGAATATACTGACCGTAAAAGCCAAGTATTAACCATTTTCCTTGATGTTTTGATTGGGTCGTAGTCGCATGTTTATTGACTAGATTTAACTCTACCAGGCTGCAATCATACTATCTAGCGGGCCACACAACTAGGTTGCTTGATCAAGGTGAAGACTCACCATTTGAGCTTCCCACTTAAATTTGTCAATCGAGACATAGATGATGCTCTAATTTCTTCTTCTTTTTTTTTAGTATTTCTTAAGTTACCTAATTGAGTTACTTATCTTACTATGCGAATATGCTGATCTGTTGTAAAATTGATTCCTATGTTAGATAATGGACATGTCTCTTTAATTTTAGTAAGCATAAATGATTTGATGATCACATGCTATTTTCAATTGTACAACCAGCTAATTGATTATATGCTTGCTACTTGCAGTTATTTGATGGTTTGAATGGAACTTGTTGTGACTTATCATCTTGTTGTCCACGTTTGACCTAGCGGCTTTGATAACATATTTACCTTTTATGGCTTGGACCGTATATTTGCCTTATACGGCTTGGATCACATTATGCGGCTTGGATCACATATTGACGCCCTTTGTGGCTTGGTTGGTTATATTTGTGTAAACTTGTTGATTTTCGGGTCATTATGCGGTGTTCATACAATTTTCAAATGATGTCGGAGTTCCTTTGTTGATTCCCTCTTCATCTTACAATGTTCAATCGTATTGTGATTTCCTGATGGAGCTAAAGTCTATTTATCGATTTTCTAATCATCTTGTGGTGTTCACATACGATATGATTTTCAGGTGAAGTAGAAGTATAAATATTAATTTTCTCTTCATCTTGTAGTGTTCAGTCGTATTGTGATTTTCGGGTGGAGTTGAAGTCCGCTTCTCGATTTTTTAATCATCTTGCGATGTTCACATATGATATGATTTTCAGGTGAAATATAAATGTTTGAATGTTGATTTTTTCTTCATCTTGCGATGTTCAATCATAGTATGATTTCCAGGTGGAGTTGAAGTTCGCTTATCTATTTTCTAGCCATCTTGTGGTGTTCACATACGATATGATTTTCGGGTAAAGTAGATGTTTGAATGTTGATTTTCTCTTTATCTTGCAGTGTTCAATCATATTATGATTTCCGGGTAGAGCTGAAGTTCACTTATCAATTTTTTAGCCATCTTGCAGTGTTCACATATGATATGATTTTCGGGTGAAGTAAAGGCTTAAATGTTGATTTTCTCTTCATCTTACGGTGTTCAATCATATTGTTATTTTTAGGGGTGCACACGGGTCGGTTTGGTTCGGTTCTGGGATGAAACTGAAACCGAACCATTCTTAACGGTTCTAGGATTTTCGGAACCAAAACCGAAACGTTAGCACCCTATAACCAAACTGGAACCGGACCATGAAAACTGGTTCAGTTCCGAATCGGTTCCACGGTTCTGGGCTTTTTAAAATCCTGCCCAATTGATACACATTCAATATGGAAAAAAATGGACGAAGGTTCTATGACAGCTGGGATGTTCCAAGATTGGATATTTTCAGGAGCAAGGTTCTTCTACTTTGGTGTCCATTTAATCAACGATCATGATTGTTGGATTGTGACCTTGCAGAAGTGCAGATTGAGGGCCCCAGGTCACTCACTGTATGCATACTCTAACCGTGGATCATGTAGCCTTGCTAGTGAGCATCCGCAACCGACACTGTTGGTTATAGTCTTACGTGTATGTTGATCACTTAATCTATGACTTTTAATGAAGGAAGATGCCTTTTTACTTGATGAGTTCTACTTTATAGAATTCAATATCAACTGTATAATTAGTTTATCCAGTGTACATTAACAGGATGGGTCCTACAGGTTAATTGTTGACGTGGGCATGAGAGAGAGAGAGAGACGGACGACGAGAGAGAGGGCAGGGGGCCTGGGCGGCCGCAAGCAAATGAGAGAGAGAGAGACATTTAGGTTTTTTTTTCCTTTTTAAACTGTAGTTTGGTTCCATGGTTCGGTTCTTAGTTCGGTTCTAGGTTCGGTTCCACGGTTCGGTTCGGATCTACATGCCCCTAAACCAGAACTGAACCGTATTCAACAGTTCTTTGAAATTTGGAACCGGAACCGGAACCGGTGCACTCTAGAACCGAACCAAACTGGACCATTTGATCGGTTCCGGTCCAGTTCCATAGTTCTACCGGTTCGATGTGCACCCCTAGTGATTTTCGGATGGAGCTGAAGTTTGCTTATCGATTTTCTAGCCATCTTCTGATGTTCACATACGATATGATTTCTGGGTGAAATAGATGTTTGAATGTTGATTTTCTAGTCATCTTGCAGTGTTTAGTTGTATTGTGATTTCCGGGTGGAGCTGAAGTTCATTTTAGTAATCTTGCGGTGTTCACGTACGGTATGATTTTCAGATGGTCTAGAGATTTGAATGTTGATTTCTATTCATCTTGTGGTGTTCAGTCGTATTGTGATTTTCAGGTGGAGCTGAAGTTCGCTTAAGGCCTGTTTGGCCAGCGCATTAGGTGGGATTAAGGTGGATGGAATTGTAAAAGTTACAATAAATGCATGTGTAAGGTATTGTCCTTGGATTGGGTGTATCCAATACTTTCTAATACTATGTTTGGAATGTATACATTAAAAAATAAATCACAGGATTTACTTTCAAATTGCATTTAGATTGAACCTGAATGAAGCAAAAAATCCATCATCCGTGGAATTAGTAATCCCATCTCACACTTCCCAACACAAGGCTCATTTTTCAAGGCCTACAAAGTTAATTTTAATCCCGTCTCACACTTTCCAACATAAGGCTCATTTTCCAAGGCCTATAAAGTTAATTTTAATCCCATCTCACACTCCTTCCCAACATGCCATTTCGAATTTCAAAGTGGGATTAGTAATGCAATCTCATTTAATACAACTTAATACCACTATCCAAACAAGCCCTTATCGATTTTCTAGCCATCTTGCGGTGTTCACGTACGATATAATTTTTGGGTGTAATGGAAGGTTGTATGATGATTATTTGACTATTTGGACATATTCACTTTCATTGTGATTGTTGTTACATTTTTCTAATAATGAAATTATGTTGATTGACTTCATTTCTTAGTATATTATCATAATTTTGTATTACGTTGTTTAATATATATCTTCTCATGTCTTGTAATGTATACTGGATTATGAATTATGAGTGTGTAATCTTAAATGGTACTCACTGCGATAGCTATTGACGCTATCAAAACATATCAGTTGGTGCAGGTGTAGAGCGAGGCGATGTTATTCACTTGGTTGCCGAAGCAGATCAGGTAGCTGAGGGGCTAGATGGGGTCCTTGTAGCCATCTTGAGCTCCATCATTATATGATAGATTTTTGTTTTTGTTTAATGAGCTTTTGACATTTGGATTGTATAAGTCCTGGGCACTACATTCGGATCTTTGGTTATGAATGGAAAGTTTTTATTCAATGCATGGTTTATCCTACATATAATTGTTGCTAACTCTGATTAATGATAAGATGGTTTAAATTTAGACTGAAAATTTAAAGACTAACACTCGGGGTTTTGGAAAATGAGTAGAATACTTGGGTTTCGAAAACTGGGGCATTACGGGTAGGATGCGGTATGCATTCAATAGTTAAACATTCAACCAACTTAAACATCGATGATAATAATAAACACACGAGGGAAAAAGTTATTTCACTTGATATTTGGAAAAAAGAGTTGGAGGCTTAGGTGGGCCCCCACATTGGTATTTATTTGAAATCCACCCGACTACCTAATCCGTCACACCATGTTTAGGCCCATGGCAAAAAAATCACCAACATCCATAATTTAGGTGGACTAGATTATTAGAAATAGTGTATAGGGCAACACTTGCCTCCAAATTGTTTCCCTTGGTGTGGCCCATATGAATTATGAATGGGCTTGGCCCTTAGGCCTAAGTTTCTTACATTGTGGCAATGTAAAAATCAAGGTCTTTTTCCCAATTATTTCTTTTGATGTGACCCACCAAAATCGCAATTTGGCTTAATTGTTTTTTTTTTTCGCCTTGATCTTAACATGCAATTATGCATTAAATGGTCAAAGTGGATTTCACGCTCACATCATCTTAGGCCCCCTAAAAAATAAATAGCGGGCCAAAAAAAAACAAAGATTTTTGGGATGCCCGCCTTGATTTTTTATGACTCCACCATACGTCATGTGATATACACTCCAACCATTAGATGTGTAATGTTAGGCTCATGGCCAAAAAAAAAAAAAAAAAAAAAAAAAAAAAAAAAAGAAAAAAAGAAAAGAAAAGAGAGGCTAACTTGTAATTCAAGTGAGCCATCAAAGGAAAAAGTTAAGAGAGAGACATCCATCCTTAATTTTTATCGGGCACATCGTAATGATTATAGGCAATCCATCCAACTATTAGTTGTCACACAAAAACTATTAGATGTCCAAAAATTAAGTCCATCCATGATTCAAGTAAGTCACATGAAGGAAAATAGCTTAGAGGGTGAATGTTTCATGTACACTATTTTCAATCATGTGATCCACCTAAAGCATGGATGGGGCAAACTTTTTGGGTCCTAGGCCTAATATGGGGTGACACACCTAGTGGTCGAGTGAATTTGAAGGGTGTGGATTGGTAATACCCCTACCAAGACCTCAGTAGATATAAATAGTCCTGTCATGGGCTTTATGGAGCCCACCCACCAATATGTATTTTTTTTATCCACACCGTCAATCTATTTTGACATATCATTTTAAGGCATGAGCCTAAAAAGGAGGCAAATTGAAATCTCAAGAGAACCACATGACAATAATAAGTAGGGATTCAAAGCCTACAAAATTTATTGGGGTGATAGAAGTTTTGAATCAAGATGATATTTATGTTTTCCCTTCATCCAGGTCTTTATTGGGATGAATAGGTTGAATGACAAATAAACTTCATGGTGGGCCCCAGGAAGTTTTTAACCATAGCAATTCAATTCCCATTGCTTCATGTGGTGTGGTCCACTCGAGCATTCAATTTACCTCCTTTTTTGTTCATGCCCTAAAATAATTTGTCCAAATAGATGGAAGGTGTGGATAAACATGTGCATTGTGGTGGGCCCTACAGAGCTCTTGATAGGAATGTCTGTCTTTAGCCAAGTCCCGGTGGGGATAATACCCAATTGGTGACCGAATTTCATGTAAACACCATGGTGGGGCCCACCCAAGCTATTACTTTACCAAGTAATGGGAAATAACTCCTCTTCATATGTATCTATTAAAATTAATTAATCACTTGTGTCTAAGATGTTTGGATGCTCAACTTAAGAGTTAAAGAAGAAAGTAAATAATTGAAATATAGTGAATGACTATCCTTTTAAAATTTGTCTTTCAAATCAACTATAGGTGTAAAATTGGCCAAACACTTCTCGCATGACATTGTAGACAATAGATATTCTCAAGAGCTTTACTAATCCCACGCACCTCTGTAAGGCTACTAACACACTACCACATGTGCCAACTTGCCATGTTGGTATGAAATCTATTCCATTCATTATATGGGTGCCACCGTTTAAATGCTACTGCCTAAGAATCATGCCAGTACAACCATCAAGTGGGCCACCGTTTGCAAAACAAATTTACTGTTGAAAAATTCTTTGACATTGTGGCTCATCACCAACCTTTTGAATAGGAAAATTTTATTTTTGCGAGAGATTATCTACATGAACAGAACCACCTAATGGATGGCTTGGATTACATGCCAATATGGTGGCAGGTGCATTAATAGCCTTGTACATAGAGGTGGGCACAGGATGACTCAATTTGGCTAACTTGACTAGTTCAACTTGACTAGTTCGACTCATTCAGATCTGACTCGACTCGAACCGAATGGGTGAGTCGGTCCGAACCAAGTAGGCTTCGCCCAATTTGAACTCAAATCGAGTCGAGTTCGAGTTACCAAGTAACTCAACTCGACTCGATCCGGTTAGACTCGGCTCGATCCGAAACCCGGCTCGACTTAGGTTTGGGTGTGTGTGTGTGTGTGTGTGTGTGTGTGTGTGTGTGTGTAACCTAATTTCTATCATCTTTAACCCTACCTGCATCACCCTACCCTGAAACGATCCCAAACTCTCTCCCTCCCTCCCTCATCCTCCTCATCTTCCAAGCCCGACCCCTCTCTCTCTCTCTCTCTCTCTCTCTCTCTCTCTCTCTCTCTCATCCTCCTCATCTTCCAAGCCCAGCAACCACCCACCACCATCACCCTGCTCCTCCTCCTCCTCCTCTTTCTCCTCTCTCTCTCTCTCGGTCTCTCATTCCCTTATCTCTCAATCCGATTTGATGCCTACTCGACCCGACTTGGTACTTCTGACCGAATCAGACCAGGCCAGACCGGACTCGGATCGAGTTAGGCATGCTAGACTCGGTATGGAGTCAGATCGAGTTTGGGTCAGGCCTATTTCAAAAGTGGATCGAGTCGAGTCAGCCATAACTCGGTCCGACTCGACTCAATGCCCGGCTCTACTTGTACACATATCGCTAGCTTATCAAGGTCGAATTCTCAAAATATCTCGACTCATCACATTTTCTTTTCTTCTCCTCTTTTTTTCTTTTTATTTTATTATACTTTTATCACTTGCACTTAAGCTTTAAATTTTCACAGCGATATGCTATGCTTCAGGGTGTAAATGAGATTGGGTTTATTCAAATAATCATTGGGCCCGACTAAAGGCTTTTGTATCAAATTAGACCAAATAGGCCAGGTCTAAGCCCATAATAGAAATGAGTTTAGTCTACAATCTTTCAAAGTTGACCTCGCCCAAAATTGCCTCATTGGACTCTGGGTCAAGATGCATATATCCTCCTATGTGGCTCAATTTAGAACAACAAACAGAAGCGTGAGGCTGGAGAAACATGGTCCTGTTTGATATGTGGGCTTAGGTGGGATAGAATTGTATTTGGTTTCTTTCAAATTCCATTCAGCATTTGGAGATGATATGAAGGATTATGATTTTGTGGGATGAAATTACATTGTGTCTCATGCGGGATTTCTGGTGGATTTGGAAATCCACTATATTTGTGGGCCCCACATTGAGGCATGTTTTATTCAAGCCGTACATCTATATTGCACGATGATTGCGTTAGATGGGATTAACACCATTATTGCATAATGATTGCATGTCCGGAAATACCATGGTATTTTGGCTATCCAATTCTCATGTTTGGGATCAATTTCTTCCCCGAAGAAAAACACCACATTAAGCAAAACCTCGTTTGATGGACAATGGAATTGTAATCAATAGACCAAATTCACAACTGATGTTGGTCCTTATGCAAGTGTATTACTAGAATGTCACATGTAAAGGGTGTATATGAAAGGGCGGTGTAGATAAAACACATGCATCAATGTGGGGCCACATGCAGTGAATTTCAAAATCCACCTAAAATCTAACATATGACCAAATGCAATTCTATCCCACATAATGCCAATCGTTCTTGTCATCGTCCCACCTAATCCCATTCCTAAATAGGCCTCAGTTTGGTGAGGATTTGACATGATGAGGTATGCCATGTGCTACAGTTAGAGAGATGCAACCATTTAAAGCATGTTGAAAGTGGTCTAAGTACCAATGTCTCACATGTACTTTGGACCAATCAAATCTTGCCATGTCAGGGCCTCAGTGAATTAGATTGTCATTCAATAGTGACAAAAAGGCTATATTGGGCCCATCATATTGTACGTGTTTTATCCATGCTATCTATCCATTTTTTTATATCATTACAGGCCATAAGCCTAAAAATAGGCAAATCAAGTGGATCACATTATAAGTAGTGGAAGTTGAATGCCTACCATTGAAAACTTCTTATGAGCTAAAATTGTTTTAGATCATGCTGATATTTGTGTTTCCCTTTATCTAAGTTTATGTGACTTTATGAACAAGTTAGATGACAAATAAACACCATAGTGGGCCTTGAGAAGGTTTTAACAGTGGACGTCGTTATCCCCACTACTTTTGTGGTGTTGTCCACTTGAGCTTTGAATTTGCTTCGTTTTTTGGCTCATGCCCTAAAATGAGTTAGCAAAATGGATGGATGGTGTGGATAAAACATATACATCATGGTGGGGCTTTTGTGGTGCATCGAATCTACTTCGTTTTCTTTGGCTCATGTTCTGAAATAAGATGACAAAATGGATGGAAGGGGAGGGTAATGTCAATGTACTTATTTGTATACATTGTTTGTCAATCACGTGCGTTGGTGTGTCAGGGAGTCGGTGGAGCCCTTGAAAATTGTAGACTGAAGATACGTGAAGACTAGAGTATCCAGGAAGTGAAGGACATGTAATGAAGTGCCTTGGTGACCATCAATATTTTAGCTGGAAATCAGAGTTTTTCAACGCCATCAAGGACTAGCTCGATGTCATCGATAGAGCAGTTATTTGCCCTTTTTTACCATTAGATCTAGAACTCTTTATAAAGGGCATGCAACATTTGGACTTTTAGTGGGGTTTTTGGTGCAATAGAAGGCTAGGTGATTTCACGTTGATTTCCCACATCATAGTTATCTAATCCCATGAGTTTCAAGTTATCTTTACGAGCTTTAACATTCTAATGAGGATTCCAACCTCCAATGAGAATATGACCTTGAACTCTATAATTTTCTAAAGATCAAATCCAACCTTATTAGTATATCCTTTGCCTAAATCCTTTAGAAGACCATTTTAGGTGAATCCCCTAGGATTTCAACTATCCCATTAGTTGTAAGAGATTTTATCATCCTCCCATCACCTTAGTCATCTTAAATGGAGCATCGCCCGTAAGGTATTTATTTATGGAGATGAGTTATCGGCATCAATGAACGTGGGAACATTCGAGGAGTGGATTCAAACATGAGAGAGCTTGAAGAGGCGACTTAAGCATGATGCATCAAATGGGCTCAATCCGATACATAAGTGTCATGTATGAATTCATACTCTATTTTCCTGTGTAGGATTGATGGTAAGATTTTGTGACCCAAACTTAATAAGTTCTTGTATATATGACTTAGGCTTTTGTCTAGAGTCGAATTCACCGGGCGTGGGTACGTATGTGTTAGTATCCATGGGAGCGTCCAGTGGGAATAAACCTAGGTCCTTCGACTATGATCGGGATTGCTGGCTAGTCGATAGAAAATGATTTGAAGTCGCTTGTGCGAGCCTTCAATGAGAATGTACTTTAGGTTCTTATGTATAACCTAAGTCTTTGTGTACGGTCGAAAAATGTTTAAGGTGAACCTGTTGAAAACCTCCGATTGTGAATATTGGTTCACTCAAAGAGAGTGCGTCCACCAGGAGTAGAGTAGGAGAACCGAACAACTATACATGCTTATGTTTGAGATTGTCATTTATATACAATTTCAATTATGCTTATGTAATTGATTAGTTGAATTATATGTATGCACGATTAGATGAATGCTAGGGATTGAATAATTAACACATCCAACACACATGTACACAGTCATTTATATATTAGTTATTTGATTGGTAGATCATTTGTAGTTTATGTGATTGGACCCACTTTGACTCGTAAGCCTTAGTGTTAAATTGTGTTACTTATTTTAAATTGGTAAATCAACTTAAGCAATTTACGTTTTAATTAACATGAATTTTAATTGGTTCTATTCACCCCCACTCTAGAACATAGCCATTCATTTTATAATTCTGCCAAGCTTATACACATGTTGCTGTAGACTATCCATGCAATTTTAGATAAAACACAAACAACTTTACCCCGCTTGATTGAATTAGGTTCGAAATCTGATATTGGTAGACTCTTAAAGCCACGACTAAGCTAAGGCTACCAACTAATTAACTATAAAGAGAAAATGATCCAGCAATCTCAAAACACTTATAGTGATCCCAGCTCCATTAGAAAATCCAACCAATTATTCATAGGTGTATGTTGGGCGTGGATTAGGTATTACTCCATAACATCTTAGTGTTACCCTTACTGTAGGGTCACCTTAATCATATGTTGTATATCCACTCCAGCCATCCGTTCTTACGGTGCATCTTAGGGTACAATCCAAAAATTTAAGCATATCCAAATCTCAGGTGGACCACACCCCAAGAAACAGTGATACCTTAATGCTCATCATTAAAAACTTCCTGAGGCCCACTATAACTAGATCCGTGGTGTTTATTTACCATCCAACCCGCTGATAAAAGTTAACCCGAATGGGATAAAGGGAATATACAAAGATTAGCTTGATCCAAAACTTTTGTAACCTGAAAGGAAAAAAAAAAAAAAAAACCTTCCATTGTCATTCACCACTTTTTACAGTGTTGTGGTCTGCCAGATATTTAGAGTTTTTCGGATAACATCCTTAAATGAGCTGGAAAATGAATGGATGATGCGGATATGAAACAAATTCATCAAGTTGGGCCCCACAAGATAAAGGTTAAACACAGTAAACCGCTACCCGGGTTACAGCTAATCTGCTCCTGTCTATTAAGTCTAGAACACATTCCATGGGGTACATGAAAAAATTGCACTCATTAGATGATTCAATCCATCATTGACTTGCTCTCGCTGTGCATCCATCCTTTCTCCATGCCATTAATTTCATGTGGGTCTGTTTGAACAATGGTATTAAGTTGTATTAAATGAGATTGCATTACTAATCCTACTTTGAAATTGGGAATGACATATTTGAAAGGAGTGTGAGATGGGATTAAAATTAACTTTGTAGGCTTGGGAAAACAAGCCTTGTGTTGGAAAGTGTGAGATGGATTTACTAATTAGATGGATGATGGATTTTTGCTTCATCTATGTTTAATTTGAAAGTAAATCCAGCGATTTATTTTTCAGCTCATACATTCCAAACATAATATTAGAAAACATGGGATATACCCAATCCAGTGACAATACCTTATACACATGCATCTGTTGTAACTTTTATAATTCCATACGCCTTAATCCCACTTAATGCAGGTGGCGAAACAGGCCCTAATGATGGGATGGTCAGTCCCCTGGCTAAAAAGTGATTCTTCCATATCATAAGCAGTCTACAATGGACGGTGTAAATGGTCGTGGTTATCCAGGGTCAAATGGTTAATATTTTTCGGATTAATGTAATGTTTGCATGATGGCCCATGAATATATGTTGGACTTAATGAACCGTCCAGATCAATGGATTGAGTAAGTTTTTCAATACAAGTAGGAGCAGTTAGAATTTATAGTGCTTTTAGAGCACAGGGCATTTCTGAAATCTAAAACTTCCGTACGATTGCATTTGGTATGCGGAATCAAATGCAGATTGAAAGGAAACATATCATTAGCCACTTGTGGAAAACCTGACTTAAAAAGGCGGACGCGGATTTTCTTCGGAAGCCTTTAGCAGGGAGTTCCTGCGTTGGGAACCAGGTGGGGCCCACTGTGATGTTTTTGAGAAATCCTTCCCATACATCTGTTTTGTGAGTTCATTTTAGGACACGTTGCCAAAAATGAACCATCTCGAAAGCTCAAGTAAGCTGAAAATGTGATAATTAAACATCCACAGTTGAAATATTCATGACGCCACGGAAGTTTTGATTCGTTATAATATTTGTGTACGTTTTCAGTTCATTCCAATAGGAATGACTTTATTAACAGTATGGATGGCATGTAAACATAAATGTCGATCCCAAAGAGATTTCCATGGTGGGAATTTCCCTAGCCACATTTTCCTTCACTACAGCTCCCTTGAGCTCCGGATGTGGTTCATTTTTTACAAAATATTATAAATTGACCTCACAAAATGGATGGACGAGAATGATTTCTCACAAATATCATACTGGCCCACTTGAGTTTCAGGAAATCAATGTCCCTGGCTTGTTTTATTTTTGAATGTTGGTGTAAATACTAAATGGGTAATTATTATCATTTCACCCGGTTTGAAAATCCTCGAGAATTTCTGCTTTGAAAACCGGTTTAAAAGTATTAGTTTAAATTTTTGGACCTCACGGTGATTGATATAACATATCTGTTTTGTTAATCCGTTTTACCACAGCATTTCGAGAGATGAACAAAAAAAATGAGATAGATCCAACACTCAAGTAGCCCACACCAAAAGAAACAGTGGCCTTGAGAAGTTTTCAACGGTACGTGTTTGATTCACTTTTTTCTGTGGCGTAGTTCACATGAGCTTTTGATATGCCTCATTTTTTGGCTCATGTCATAAATTCATCTGATATAATGGATGAATGGTGTGGATAAGCAACATGCATCACGGTGGGACCCACGAATAATTTAGAGCCTTTTCGATTTTTGTGTAAAAAAGTAAGCGGTAAAATCAGATACAGGGACGGTGTATCAAATACATGACGGTAATACATGACGGTAAAATCAGATAAATCAGATACAGGGACGGTGTATCAAATACATGACGGTAAATACATAAGGAAATAATTATTGCGCATTTACAAAACATTTAACGGTAAATTGGAGAATCAAACAAGCCTAGCAGTGGATAAGGGAAGCGGATTAACTGGTGTAACAAACACCAGCCAATAGTTGGGGTGTCGAAGTCAGCAAGTTATGTAGGTCCCATCATGAGGTATATGTTATATCCAAACAGTCCATCCATTTGGTGAGTTCATCCTAAGGCTTGAGCCGAAACATAATACAAATCTAAATATCAAGTGGACTACACTACAAAAATCCGTGGGGCATTGAACGTCTACCATTGAAATCCTTATGGAGGCCACATGAGATTTGGATCAATGTGATATTTGTTTTGTTTTTTTTTTTTATCTTCATCTAGGTCTTTGTGACCTTATGAACAAATTGGATGAAAAATAAACGTTATCTTGGTTCCTATGAATATTTTAACGGTGATTATCATTATCCCACTCCTATTTTTGGTGTGGTTCATTTGAACTTTGGATATGATTATTTTTTGACAAATGATCTAAAATGATCTCGAAAAATGAATGAACAATGTGGATATAATAAATACATTATTTTTGGAGCCATGTAACTTTCATCTCCTTTGAACTGCACATACAACTCAGAGCAAGTGTCACTCTTCGCGGATGCGGATTGCATCCTACCCCCGCCTGGATGGTAATCCGTCCGGGCAAGGCTCTCTGGAGCCCACTGTGATGTAAGTTTTTTATCCACGCTGTTGATATTTTCTCTCAGATCATTTTAAGATAGGAGATAAAAAATGAAGTAAGTTCATAGCTCCAGTGGACCACACTAAAGGAAGCTGCAATGATATGATACTTACCGTTGAAACATTTCTAAGGGCCACCGTGAT
Organism: Magnolia officinalis; assembly: GCA_021015155.1. Classification (NCBI taxonomy): domain Eukaryota; kingdom Viridiplantae; phylum Streptophyta; class Magnoliopsida; order Magnoliales; family Magnoliaceae; genus Magnolia; species Magnolia officinalis. The sequence continues at coordinate 3,896 of JAJHSJ010000528.1, read as the reverse complement.
GTTTTTTTTACTATACAACCTATTCATAAGGTCACATAAACGTGGATGAAGCGAAAACATAAATATCAGCTTGATCCGAAACTTCTCCGACTCCTAAGAAGTTTTTAATGGTGAATGTTTAATCCCCAATTTGTGGTCCATTTAAGACTTTTGCGTGGTTATATTTTTGTGTCATAGCTTAAAATGATTTGAGGGAAAGTATCAACGGCATGAATAAAATTATTACATCACGGTGGGTCCCAGAGAGCCCTGCCTGGACGGATTACCATCCGGGCGGGGGTAGGACGCAATCCGCGTCCCAGTCTTCGCACACACATACCCACACCAGCCATATTGCTAGTGTGTGGTACACCAGCCAATCCGCTTCACTTATCTTGTTTCGAAAGTCTATTTTAGGGCATGAGAACAACAAGGGATTACATTGAAAGCTCAAGTGGGTCGCACCACATGGAGTAGTGGGGATTGGAAGTTTACTATTGAAAACTTAGTTGGGTCACAAAAGTTTTTTTTTTTTTTTAATTTTTTGTTAGCTTATTAGTACGCCTACAGTCAGTTCACACTTCACCATTAGCCACCCTAAGACCTCAATGTTGAAACCATGTATCTTTCACTTAGTCTACCACTTGAGCATGGATCAGGATATTACTCTATGAACAGGTGAGATGGCAAATAAACATAACTGCGGGCTTATGGAGCTTTCAAGTGTAGGAGTTCACTCTCCATTGCTTCTTATGTTATTTATCACATGTTGCCCTGAAATAATATGTTAAAATAAATGGACGGGGTGGATCAAACATAAATATTATGGTAGGCCTCCGTTTCTAGGTCTAGATGTTCTTGGTCTAGGCCCGACTTAGAACCGACTGATCTAGTGGGCCACTTAATAGATACGCGTGCCCCAAAAATCCCTTGCATCTGCCCATCTTAGCTCCCCAACTCATCACTTTCTCCATCTGACGGTTATCATTAATATGTGTAGCCCCTATTTAAAACCGGCCTAGCCTCCGCCAGAAAAAACAGTCCCTTCCCAGCAAGCCTCCAAGTGGGTCCCACCCATTACGTGCTTACGTGGAAGCAGATAGCCCACCTGTGGTCCCCCACCACGAAATTGGCTTACGTACTAAGTCATTCAGTAGGCTTTTATCATGCCGAGTAAACCATGTTTGGTCCACCATAAATGTAATCCTGCTCATTCAGAAACGGATTGGCTACTCCCCTGCCACGGTCCAATGGCTGATGGTCGGTGCTCTGTGGGCTCCACCATGACGTATGTGTTTTATCCATGCCGTCCATCTATTTTTCTAGATCATTTAACAGTATGAGACAAAAAAATAAGGTATATCCCAATCTCAAGTGGGCCACATTAAAGGAAACAGTGTTGAATGAATGTCGGTCATTAAAAACTTTTTGGGAAGCTGATCTTTGTTTTTTCCCTTCATCCGGGTATGTATGACCTAATCAACAGATTGGATGTCAAATAAACAGTACGGTGGGCTTTAAGAGGATTTTAACGGTGGATATCCAATCACCATTGTTTTCCTGTAGTGTGGTCCACTTGAGATTTTTATCCGTATGATTTTTGGGATCAAGCTCTAAAATAATTTATAAAAATGGATGAACAAAATGGATGAAACACATACATCATGATGGGGCCGACATAGCACCGACAGCTAGCCACTCGGCCAGTGGAAGGGAGAGTAGCCAATCCGTTTCTCATTCATAAGATCACACGTACATGAACGAAGGGTAAACACAAATATTGCTTTATCCGAAACATTTTATGGTGCCTGCAAAATTTTCAATGGTAGACATTCAAGTCGTCCACTTGAGAATTGTATAGGTTTCATTTTTAGGATTAAGGGGGTGAAATTATCAGGTAAAAGGAACGGACGGCGTGGATAAAATATATAAATTACTCTGGCCCCAGAGTTCACTAAGTACAGTTAGCGTGCTGAGTTACTCGGTACGCAATCCGCTGCCCCCACCACGTGATCCTCGGCAGGCTTTCTTTCGGAGAAATACTCGGGCAGAGTGAGATGGATGATAGACAGTCAGTCATGAGCGGTTTCATACGTGGCATGCAATTAATTTAATAAACCGTCCAAATATGTTTAAAAGTTTAGATCTATTATGTACGAAAAAACCACTTTTATTTGCTTATCTAACAATTAGATTGATGGGACGGTTAGAAAAATAAATTCCAATGGCCTTATTTCACAAAACAAGTTTCCACGAATCAGAGGCTACGATTATTTGAACAATCTTATACAGAATAATTTGGATTAATTAAGATGGGTTCCGTAGGATCAGCGATCATTTAAAGCTAATATTTTCCACGTGTACAAGTTCTAAGTGGCTGTGTATGAAGCGTCATACGCAGCCAGAGTATATCAAATCACTCACCATTTCTCTTGTTCGAAGGTTCAACAACTCGCAGCTCCCCGATATCTCGTTTATTTCTCGCGCGAAGATTCCGAAATTTCAAATTCCCGATTTTCTCGCCTATTTAATATTAACACCCGCAGATTCTCTCTCCCTCGTCCTCGAGAAACCCCCCTTTTTCTCTTCCCGTAGACTTCAGAAGAAATCGCCCAAATTCTCATTTCCCGATCTCGAATCGTGAGATTCCAGACCGGATCGGGTTTCTACGGCTAGGATTTCTCTCCTCAATTTCGTCAACGGACTGTCGATCATTAGCTGAAGCAGCTCCGAGCTTCCGGAATTGCCTTTCTAGGGTTTCGTGGCGATTTCGTAAAATTTGGGAAATGGTGTTGGTTTTGGGAGATTAGGGTTTCCAGGGTTTGTTGGAGCTGAAGTTGGGGTTTTTTGATGCGTTTTGAGTGAGAGGATTGTGTTTCTAGGGTTCTGTGGCATTATCGTGATTTTCCGAGATAGGGTTGTTTTGAGTCGAATTAGGGTTAGGGTTTTGGATGGGTTTTGAGTGAGAGGTGGTGGGGAAGAGAGAGAAAGAGAGAAGAAGAAGAAGAAGAAGATGTTTTATTCGCAGTTTATATTGGCGAAGAAGGGCCCGCTGGGGACGATATGGATCGCGGCCCATTTGGAGAGGAAGCTAAGGAAGAATCAGGTTGCTGATACAGATATCGGCGTCTCAGTAGGTTGGTATTGTTTTCTGTCTAAAATTGCTTTCTTTTATGCTGTGAATTGGAATTTCTGTCATTTACTCAGTTGTTTTAGTTTTAGGTTTTTGGCGCTGAAACTTGAAGTTTCAGAACCTATGGTGAAAATATTATTGGGGGAAAAATGGTTTGTGAAACCCAATATTTGAAAATTGGAATGCTAGGGCCTGTTTGGACGTGCACGAGCCCGTGAAACTGGTCATTCTTGAAAGATCTTTATCTCAAATTGGGGTGGCGGGCATGTTTGGTCAATCACAAAGGCATGATTCTGATTGCTGTTTCAGTTAGATTTCCACCCAAATTTGTGAATTAGATGTTTTCTGTTCGACCATTTTCTTCACATCTACGAATTTGCTGCAATTTGTGAATTGCATCTCAAGGTCGTGGCAAAGGAGTGCATACAAGTAATTCAGATTTTCTGTTGTTGCCTCTTCTAAAAACTGGTACTTTGTCTCACGGTGTAGCTAATCATGCTGACCCAGCTTTGATATATAAATTTTGGCCATATATCTAACCTGATTTTTATGTCGCAATGATATCTGAAAGTAGTTCATGCGTAGTTGCAGTTTCATCTTCCCCTTCATCTTTGCCCCAATGAGTAACCATGCGTTATGCCCTTTTCTGCCATAGAGATACCAATTCAATTTACACACAGCTAGCAATGTTCTCTGTTTGTAGGAAATTGTTAAGGCAAAACTGGGGTTGCAAATGGGTCAGGACTTAGGTTGGATCAGGACCATCAGGTTGAGGGGAGTTCCA
>JAJHSJ010000642.1:0-41223 GCA_021015155.1 Magnolia officinalis | reverse complement strand
AAAAGTGGTGAGAAGGGTGTCTATTCGTTGTTTTGGGCGTAGATATCATACAATCATGGGATTATTGCATTTTGTCGATGATAATTTTCTGCTTCATTTCTTGTCAATAGCCCTTCATCACATTATTAGTGTTCAGTATCATGTAGAACACACCACCATTCATCATTAGGGACGCTAGCAGTATTTGCCCCCACGTGAGAGAGAACATTCCTCGAAGCAATCAACCAAAAATAGCAGCCTGGTCCACTACATTTTTTCTCAGGTCTCCCCCCTAATGATCAGAACGGACTGAAGATTCGAACCAGATCATGTTTGAGGAGTGATTAGGTGCCGCCCAATATGGTGTGGCGCTTACTGTGGAGCCCCACATTCATGTATTATTCTATATCTACAGCGTCCATCCATTTTTCCAAATTATTTTAGGGAATGGACCCAAAATTGAAAAGATTCATAATCTCAGGTGGACCATACTATAGGAAACAGTAGTGATTGAATGCCCTACTATTAAAACTTACTAGGGCCCACCATAAGTCATCCAACCTGTTGGCAGGTCATAAACCTTCGAATCGGTTCAATAAAAATCTATAAAAAAAAAAAAAGCAAATATCAGCTTGATCCAAAACTTATGTGACCCATCAATGGTCAATTACCACTATTTCCTATTGTATGTCCCTTCTGAGATTGGATCTGCTTATTTTTGGGTTCGTGCCATAGAGGATTTGGCAAAACGGATGGATGATGTGGATATAAAATACATGCATCAAGGTGGGTCCCACGGTAAGGACTGCACCCAATCTGCTCCCTGTTTGGGTCAGTTTGGATACACGCGTTTGACACCTAAACGCTGCTTTTTAGTCTAAACAACTTTTTGTGTTTTACATTTGAAACCTGTTTGCCGAAATTGGTTTTTGGAAAAGTTATATGGACTTGCTTTTGCAGGAAAACCCTCTTTGCCTAAGATAAATCCAACGGCCCTTACCGTGGTCTCCCACCAGCTAAACGGCCTAAATCTCTCTAGCTGGGGCCTTCGTCATAGTCATTGGGAACCGAAATAATGGTATTGCTGTTAAGTAGCAAATGGGCCAAGCTAAGCTGGGCTTTAGATGTCCAAGTACAGCCCCATGAGCTATGGAACTGAGTCGACCCCAGCCCAGCGCTTGAGCAGAGGAATTGTTTGCATTTGTCTGGGACCACAGGTCAAGCCAGGCCACTTGTCAGGCCCTTGGACAGATGAGCTCTCCAGCTCTGACCCAACTAATTTGGTCGGATCTGAGGCACCATAACCTAAAGAAGTGTGCATTTTCAGTATTATTGAAATACACCAATTGGACAGGTGGCCTATCAACACCCCAAGCATATGTTATTCTGCAAATGCAGTGAAAGGGAAGGTGAATCATAAACGTCCATCTAGTGGCCCCCCATGATAATAACCAACAGTTTCATAATTATTACACTGTTCTGGCCATCCATGCTCAGGGCCGAAAGATGGACAATTCCCAAATCACCACCTCCCTTGTAAAAAGCAAGTTGGATGTTTTTCCAACCAATAACAGCATGTCATGCTTGGCTGAGAAGCATAGCCAAGATAGCTCCATTGAACCATTCCCTACACGTCCCTGATCACACAACAATCCTACCCGTCGAATCATTTCACTACACGATCCTGATCACACCCAACAATTCTACCCATCCAACATGAAACCGCCCGTTTCATGCTGATTTGGGTCACCAGAAACAAAGGATAGATTTTTCCCATTTCTTTTTACTGAGCATTTTGCGCATTGAAGAGCAGTTGCAGCACACTGATCCAGTGATCTGGACCATCATGTGGTGGGTCCCGGTGGATGGGCCATGGCCAATAACTTCACAGAGCATCCTGGCTGTTCAATTGATCATGTTTCCTTTTTCTGTCTTTTTTTCTAAGGAATGATGACAGTTGCCAATATTCATTTTCACTGTTCGTTCTGCGTCACCCATGGAACTTACATTCTTCCAGTGAGTTTGATCTTAACCATCCATCAAACAGTCTAAACCATATAAACATTGAGATTTCAGTAAGTTGTACTATGGTAATTCCCAAAAATGCCCACGGGTTAAAGCAATCAGAAGGGGTACATGAAACTGGGAAGTCCCTGTGAAAGTATTATGTAAAAACATCATTATCATCATTTATAATACTCTTTTTGCCACATCTCCAGTGTGGCGCCCCCTTGAATATATATCAAGTAATTGATATAGGAGATCAGGCCGGAAGAATAAATAAATCAAACGTCATTACCATCATCAATACATCCACCTGCCAGTATGCCCATATAATTAAAACCAAATTCAAATCAAAATATCAGTTGCAAGTAACCCTTCAATGCATCACATTAAATAATGAACAGCTAAGACCAGATATTTCCATCATCAACACCCCAAATCATTTTTAAATATTAAAAAAAAAAACATATAATCAAGTTTTATTATATCCACCCCACTCTCAACTAAACAACCACAGGAATGGTTGGATGAATAACGTCATTTTCCATAAACATCAACAGCGACCACTAGTTCATAAGTCTTTAACTTCTTCCCCATTTTTTCTTGATAATTCACCCATCACATGAAGGGGAAGCAGAAGAGCAGATTTGCAGCCCAACTTACCTGTATGATTCAGCACGTTTGGGCTTGCTTTGGACGACCCCTTCAATCTTCTCCAGCACTTCAGGCGTCAGCAATGGAATGACGTCAATGGCCTTCATATTCTCTTGAATCTGCATTAAAACCATAACCTGTCTCAATAACGGAAACATACACAGAAACCGGCTCCAGTGCTCCTCCCACAAGCTATGGGAGCCAGGTATGTAAAATCTGTGAAACCATGTCAACAAGGTTTTCCTTTGATTTTCAGAGAAAAGACTTTACATTCCCAAAATCATGACACTGTTTTTTTTTTTCTGGAAGAAACATTGACACAAATTTCATCCCACGAAAGAAACCTTGACATAAATCTTTACAATCTAAGGAATGAAAATCTTATAAGAGAGAGAAATGAAACTTACACATTTGAAAAAGGAAATGTTTCAAAAGGACAAAGGAAAAGGGCAAAACAGTTTCACGAGTTGAGTGAGGCTGAAGCTTGTGAAAGGCACCAAGCAAGCAAATGATGCAAGACAGGGGATCAGGGAATTTACTATGCTGCTCTAGCTAAGTAATGCCATAGACTGAGGATGTTTTAAACTAAGTTCTTGAGGGAAAATGCAACCAAGAATTATAGTGTCACTCATTTTCAAGCTCTACATCTTACACAAACATTATCGTCTAAGCAGAGGTTTCAAAGTGCATGGGACATATTGGTTTGTTTAGACACAATTAGATTTTGGAAGTCTGATGTGGAGATTCTTCGTTCCACTCATCCTACCCATCCCTGGGCGATCTTTCTCCTGTGAAGGATATTTTCATGGCCACCTGCTTCTTCTCCGGCCTAGATGCTGGTGTCTGGGTCTCTCCTTGCCGCCGGAGTTTAAGGGATTCTGAGATAGATGACTCGATCTGTTTGCTATCCAGTTTGCAGGCATCAGTGCTCTCTCCTGGAGTTAACAATTCTGTGTGTTGGTGTGGCTGGACAAATTGGGTGTCTTCTCAGCACAATCCTCTTATCTAATCCTCTCTCAGTCCGACATTTATGGGTGTAGCCGTCACACGGGTCCTGTTTGGTTGTGCAGAGCCCCTCCGAAATTGCTACTTTTGCAAGGCTTGCTGGGAGAAATTGGATTCTCACTATTGATAACCTCCACAATTTGATCCTGCCTAACGCTTGTCTTCTGTGCCTCAAAGACGGAGTCTGTCGATCATCTCTTCAGTCTTCATTCACAGTGCACCGTCGATAATCTGTCTACCCTTTATGAATGCATTCTGATTTTTAGAAATAAGCCTCTCCATGACTGACGATAGTCTGGTAGACAGGATTTTAGCCATAATTTTATAAGGGCCTCCAATGAGACTAATAGGCCTGAAGTCTGACAGAGATGAAGCACCAGAAACTTGCGTATCAGCATAATGAAGGAGGCCCCGAGACTTTTCGAAAGTTTCCCCCTAGCATGAAACTCGAGCAGGAAGTCCATGATGTCTGATCTAATCGTGTCCCAGAAAACTTGAAAGAAAAGCATTGGAAATCCATCAGGACCTGGAGACTTGTCTCCCGTCAATGCAAAAATAGCAGCTTTAGTTTCTTCTTCAGAGAATGGAATCTCCAGCAGGTCAGCCTCCGATCTTTCAATGGCTGAGAATGCAATCCTGTCGAGATGAGGTCTGGCCCAACCTTCAGAAGAGAGAATGGTCCCAAAATGGTCAATCGGACAATCAGCAATCTCCTCTTATCTTCGATCTGTCTTCCTTCAACAGTGATGCTCCGGATGGCATTGACACAAGCTTTCATATTCGCAATGTTATGGAAATATTTAGTATTTCTATCACCTTCTGCTAATCACTTCACTCTCGAAGTAACATTCCACCACGAGATTTCATCTTCCAAAGCTCTGGTTGATAAAGTGACTGAATTTGAATCCAGGACCATCTGACGGAATCTCTTCGCCAACATTAGATACATCAATCTGCTGCAATTCTGCCAAAAGGGCCTCTGTTTCCTTCTCTCTTTTCAGAAGCTCTTTCTCCCTTCCAACCTTTTATTTTATCTTTGAGGAGCTTGAGTTTGCACATCAGTCTATGTCCAACAAAACCTTCCACCTGGAACGAACCCCACCACTCCACGACTTGGAGCTGAAAACCTTCAATTTTCAGCCAAGCAGGATTAAATTTAAACGGCTTAGGACCCCAATTAACTTCTTCCATAGAGAACATGATCGGGCAATGATCTGATGTTGTTTTGGGGAGGGCAATCTAGCATACCGAGGGGAACGCCTCCAGCCACTCAGGAGATAGGAGAAACCTATCCAATCGCGACTGAATAGGCGATCTGCGACCGTTAGACCACGTGAAAGAAGCTCCAAACAGCGGCAGGTCAACCAGCTCCTGTGCTTGGATCCAATCAGAGAAGGCTTGCATAGCAAAAGATCTCCTTGGACTAGAGTGTTCTTCAGGGGAACGAACAACATTGAAGTCTCCAACGATACAACAAGGACCTGGAAATGACTGTCTAGACGTAGTCAGTTCATTCCAAAAGGAAGACCTGAAAGAGTTGTCATTAGGACCATAGACAGCAACAATTTTACAACAAAAGTTAGAAGACTTAGCTTGAAGAATGACTGAAACAGAGAAGGCCCCAATGAAAGAGAACTGCAAATCCCAATTAAAGGATTTCCAAGCGATGATTATTCCTCCCGAAGAACCCACAGCGTCCAAGGTAACACGGCTGACATCTTTATCTCGCCAAATCGACGCCAAGAGTCTATCAGAGAATTGAGGAACTTAGTTTCCTGAAGACAGACGATATCCGGGTTCTTTCTCCTGATGGAATCCTTAATTAGCCCCCGCTTTTGCTTGGACCCAATCCCCCTTACGTTCCAAGAGAGAATGTTCATTGGGGAGCATATCTGCCCCGGGCTCCCTTTCGTCCACAACAAGCCATGGATGTAGACGCTACTTCTGGACTTGGTTGGAGACTTAACAGCTCTCTGTTGCTGGAGGAATGCACAACTACTTTGGATGGAGTTCTGGGAGGAGAGAGGGATCCTCCTCGATTTTCGATGAAGTGGAATAGACCAGTATAATCTTTGGTTCTATTCCCGAACGATAATCTGAGGGATCTGCCCACGTATCCGACCGCATCCCTAATCCATCTCTTGTTTTGGATTTCATCGAAGATTTCCTCTCTGCTCTTCCCTTCGGAATTAACCTTAGATTTGCCTTTGCTGATGATGAGAAAGCGATGAGATATTATCCTGATGCTGATGAGGGAATTCAGAGCACACCTGCAAAGGTTTAGCAACTAACACTTCACTAGAAGAATTCTCCTCGAATAAAGTGATTGGGCCCATATCAGTCCAATCTTTGGCCAAGGAAGATGAATCGGCTGGGGATGTAGGGCTGGAAAGCGGGCTCTGAGATTCAAACAACAGGCTTGCTAAATCATCCCCTATAGATGAGACGTCTCCCAAGGTATCAGGGGGTGAAACCGAAGAGGAGGGGGGGCGGGGAGTTTGGGGAGGACTGGTATATGAGGGGGGGAATGTTTGGGAGATGGTTAATGGGAACAGGCTCAAAAATGTTAAACGGGCCCCATTTACAAGGCGAGAGTTGGACCCAGGTCGATATCGGACCCGCTTCAAAGGATCCGAATTCGATTAGCGATGTAGGTCTCGGGGGGGACGCACGATCATCCAAGTGGACGGCTCTGATGGCATCAGCAGCTTTGTCAGACGGCACATGGCTGGATATAGAAGACGCCTCCCTCATTAATGCAGGAAGGAAACCATGACTTACGTGGCTGCTCCAGCGAGTTTTGGACTAACGGGCGTCTCTCCAAACGAGGAGAGGACCAGAAGGGTTGCCACGAGGAGAGCTCTCCAAGACACTTGCCACAAGAGAGAGCTCTCCAAGACACTTGGTCCCTTAGCGGCAAGCGAAAGATTGCATCAGGCTTTCGAGACACAGGCTCGACGGAGAGACAGCCACGTGTAGCATAGGACAGCGTTCGAAGGGACAATGAAAAATGGCTACAAACGTTACCGCCCCTTGTTCATCCGGAAGTCGACGGGAGAAAGGAAGATGTGCTCCTTCATCTAACCTCATCTCCTGGACAGAGGTCTGGTTAGCTGGTTCTCTAGTACTCCAGACGTCTCCCCATCTTGGTTGAGCAGCATCAGGATTTTCCTTCTGGACCGGAAGCAGAATAGTCCTATCGTCAACCTTCACCGAAACGTGGGAAGGCAAGGGGATACCTTTCTTCCTCCTCACCCTGCCTCTAATGACCCCAACCTCGACCCCTAATTTAGTCTTGGGGTCCATTTCCAAAAGAAAACTCAGGGATGAAGCAGCCGATATTAAGAACTCATCAAACCAACATTCCAATGGAATATCCCAAATAAGAACCCAGATATTTTCTTTACCAAAGATGGATAACTCTTCCCATGGCAGAATCTTAGACATCAGACTTGAGGCACTCAAATGACCCTCCATCGATAACATCTCTGGGTTAAGGCCCGCACTCACCCTAACCCACAGGGTATTAAAACCTAGTGGTTTAAACTCAGATTTCCCGAGTTGGATCCCAATACAGTCGAAGACCCAGTCCCTAACCGACGCAATGGAAGCACCCTCTTTTGTAATAAGAACCACCGACTTGCCAGATCGGCTCTGTTTTTGTCAAAAATTCCCCAATCGACGATGACGGAGGCTTCCGAGAAATCAACTTTCTCATCTCTATGCGCAAGGGGTACACGGAGCCCTAGCCATCTCCTCCAAGACAGAAGCGAATGGAGAATTGAGCGAGGGAGAGGTGACACCAATAAGAAGGGCATCGTTTAAACAATTGTTGTACTGAAACTCTTGGTGGATCGCAAGTAGGGAGATGTTCTGACCTTGGTTGATGGGGATGAACGGCTGTAGGGATGAGAGATTTAAACTGACCCTTTCTTAGAGACCTGGACTTAGCAGAAAGCGTTTCTAGACCAAAATGCGCTCTTTGAACCAATATTTTGTTGCCTCCAAATCTTACACCATGGAGCATACCGACTGCTCTAGCCAACTCAGCTTCACTACCCATGCAAACAAGAGCGAAGCCACAATAAAACCCACTCGATTTATCTCTAGGCATCACAACATCCATCACGACCCCCGCCCTTCCAAATACCTTCTCAATGTTAATCGAGAACCACCCTTGAGGATAACCTTTAACATATAAGGTAGGCTAGAAGGCGTATTTCCGACGTCCAATATCCACTAGGCCCCTCTTACTTCTTCTGGACTGTGAACCTGAATCCATTCCCCATCTTCTGCTCCACTAACTGCCCCTCGAGGATCATCCACTTTGTTTTTTCCTTTCTCTATTGCAGTGAACTTATCCTTTCCGGTTATCCTAACACTTTTATCGTTCACAAAATCAATCGTGGGCAACGATGAGTGCATATCGTCCGACGTCACAGAACACTCGCGGCAGTCGTCTTTGATAACGCAGTCAGCTCTCCATCATCTTCATCGTCGTCACAGTCGTCGTAGTCGCAGTCGTCGTCGCAGTCGTAGTCATAGTCGCAATCATTCGAAGCACCTTGTCTTAAAAAAAATCGTTTGGTCTGCTATTTTATTCCACTTGAAGGTCTCTTGGGTTATGCCAAGATCCATTGAAAGCCTTTTCCTGTCTTAGCACATTAATGGTGGAAGGAAGTTTGGTAAATCCAAATGAAGGGTTGCGTTATTAGTAGTTCTTTTTCGGCTATTTGGGGTGAAAGAAATAACCAATCCTTCTGTAACAAAAGTGGTTCGGTTGTTGGGGTCATCAACCAGGTTATGTTGAACACCAGGGATTGGGTTTCTTAAGGGTTTTTGTGTTTGTTAGGGGGTGGATAGCCTTGGGACTGCGTTGTATGTTGTATTTTATTTCTGGTTCTTTTTCTTCTTTGTTTCGTTGTTTTGTTGTTTCTCTTTTCTTTCTTCTTTTTTCTTTTTTTCTTTTTTTGGTTGGCCTTTGGCCTTAATAAATTGCATCATATTTCAAAAAATAAAATTAAATAAGTCGTTCAACAAGATTGTGAGATCAAAGAAAATGGTAGATTGAGCGAAATAAAAGTAACATGGCACCTATTTGAAGAAAAAAGGAGATGTGCAAAGCCGCACTACTATCGCGGGATTGAACTTATGGGTCAGTTGAAGATCAACCATTGAAGCTATTTTCCTACTTGGACAACTGACAAAGAAATGTAGGGAGAGGAGGATCTCCACATTGTCTTTGTTGCATTAGAAAAAAGCATATGATGGGGTCCCTATAAAGATAATCTAGTGGGAAGGAAGGAGAATTAAGAGGACATATTGACATGACTAAGGATATTTACAATGGAGTGGTAACAAATGTGAGGACAACCATTGGAGAGAACAGTGAGTTTCCAATCACTACAAGCTTACACAGGGTTGGCATTAAGCCATTATCTTTTGGCACTAGCTATGAATGAGTTAACAAAGCGTTTTCAATAAAGAGAAGAGGAAGAGGGTAACGCAAATCTAGAACTATGAAAGGATGCTTTAGAATCTAAAGGTTTTAAAATCAATCACACTATAATAGAATAAATACTAAATAGGATGCAACTTGAGTAACAATAGGCATGGAAACAAGGAATTATTTCAGATTGTTGACCAAGAATTACCCCCACGATGACCATTTTCAATATCTTGGATCGATAATTCGTGAAGGCGGAGAGATTGAGAAGCGTGTTGTTCATAGATTTAGAGTTGGGTGGATGAAGAGAAGTGCCTCTAGAGTTTAATGTGTCCACTGCATAGCAATCAAACTGAAGGATATTTATAGGATAGATATAAGACTAGCCAGATTTATGGGACAGTGTTGACCAGTCAAAGTAACAAGATGTTCCAAGGATGATTGCAGCTGAAATGAGGATGTCGTGATGGATGAGTGGCAAGACTATGAAGGATGGAATTAGAAATGAACGCACTCAAGGGAATTTAGGAGTAGCACCAATAAGCAATAAAATGAGGGCAAGTAGACTTGGATGATTTGGCCATGTGCTATAGAGACCAAGAACTACCAATCAAACTGAAGGAGAGATTTTATAGGATGGCTGCAAGACCAGCCATGATTTATGGGACAATGTTGAGCAGTCAAGTTGAGGCTCTAAAAGGGCATGGGGTAAGCCCAAAACGACAAGGGAGGAGGTAATAAGAAAAGATTTGACGACCTATGGTTTAACTGGGGATATGGTACTTGATAGAGTGGAATGGTGGAATAGGATTGCAGCCAGCCCAATTAGTTGGGACAACAATAGATAATAATAAAATAATAAAATAAAATAAAAAACTCATCAAGCACAAATAACTGCAAACATCAACTGGATGTAAAGTACTTAATTGTATGGGATGCAAGCAAGTAGCATTTATGAAACTAGAACAACCAAACCAACAGAGTAACTAACAACACAAAGCAGTGGACAACTAAAAGACAGGCTTCTCATAACCCATGCCACTAAAAATAGCAACACAATTACAGAAGTCCCATGCGTTGAGCATATTATTGTTGGCAGAAATTGCAGATGAAAATTACGGGATAGAAAATATTCAGTTCCAGAACAATGGCGACCCAAATCAATGATCCTAGTAATCCACTATAACAGCCAGAGACAGCCAAGGTAGAGTGTATATACCTGACTCTCCTTTGTAGCACCAGTAATGACCGATGAGACATTTGGATTTGATGCACACCAAGCAATTGCAAGTTGAGATAAAGGCACGCCGAGCTCATCCGCAATGGGGGCAAGTCCCTTTACTTTTTTAAGCACATCGTCAACCAGTGATCTGCTTGCGAGATTCTACCAGACAAATAGAGTTAGAGATTCTGAAAGAAAAACATTAAGAAAATAATACCGAAAACTTATGAATCACAGTCGTCCCTGCTTAAGAATATTTCTATACACAGATTTCAGGTGGACAGCCAGTCCTAAACTCCCCAGCAATCATGAAAATGGCCAACCCTAGATGGCCAGGGAAGGCTATGATGATAATAATGACACAGACAATTAATTCTAAAACATCCAGTGCTTCCTCAAGTAAAATTTGAAATGCATTACAAAATCCCAATTGTGGTTAGTTAAAGAAATAATAACATCAAAAAGATCAGAAACAGCAAACAACAGTAAAAATCTGGCAAAATTATTTCTTCTAAGGCTATATTCCAGATGTAAGGCCTAAGGCCTCTCTCCATGCAAAGGGAACCACATAAACACTTGTGACCTTGTGTATCTGCTTAAACATGGCACCCATTACCAGTTGACATGGCTGGTCAGGATAAATCTACAAAAGGGTCGCTGACTATGGCATAGCCACATCTATCAGTGTAAAAAAGTTAACAAGCGAACCCAAATCCATGCCAATATGGTCATATGACAATTTTGACAGTTAGTAGTTTGTCAAAAAGGTGCCAAGATGACACAAAACCTGCTTAAATGGTGCATAAATAACACCGAAAGAAGAAAAAATAAATCCATATCTTGCTCTAACGCCACACATGTTGTGAGCATACATGTCCCGCACATATCACACATAGGAGAAAATTGGAGTCATCCTTGTCGAGTAAGTGTGTCTACACAATGAGGTGAAAATGAATTAGGTTATGTTAGCAACTGTGGATGCCAGTTTTTGTATTCAAAGCAAAATAATTATTAACAGTGAATGTAAGCATCATGGTGTGCCGTAAAGGCCATTACGGGGCCTTAAAGGCCGTTACGTAAAGGTAACGGTGGCAACCGTTACACGTTACGGAGTCGTAACAGCCGTAACAACTGTTATGGAAAAAAAAAAAAAATGACCCATAATTGTTGTTAACAGCACATTACATCCCCTATAAAGGCCATAATAGCCTCATAATGGTCTATTATAGGACATATATAGGTTTTTCATACTTTTTAATCAACATAATGGGGCAGATACAGGTTTTTCGGGGGTTTTTTCATTTTTTTTTTTTTTTTTTTTGAGAGAGAGAGAGAGAGAGAGAGAGAGAGAGAGAGAGAAACTGTAACGGCCGTTATGGGGCTGTAACAACCATTATGCCCCGTATCGTAAAGGTAACGGTGGTGACCGTTACGGCCACCGTTACCGTTACGGCCACCGTTACCGTTACGGAACACCTTGGTAAGCATAACAAGTTCAGGTAGCTCTCTCCGGTAAACAATATAGAAAAGAAGAATTGGCGATAGTGGTTTATTTACTGGGTTGTAAAGCTCAACCAGTGGAGAATTTTGAACTAGGATGCGACGAGCATCAAAATACTCAAGGAATGACCAGACGACTTCAAGAATAAACCTATAGAAGAATGGGCGAAAGAGCACGACATTATGATTGTGAGACTTTAAATAGTTAATTTGTATGGCAAATAAATAATGTAATTCAATCAGATCTTGAATGAATAATAAGATTTATTTTTCCTGTTTACCTTGTGTGCGTGATCGAGTAATTGTTTATTTGTACCTCCGAGTCACTCCTGTGACTCAGTGATTGGCCCCATGAGTCGAGCACCAAGATCGAGGCATGACAGGAAGACTACCAAAAGACTCCAACATTTCATCAATCTAGTTCACAAGAATCCAAGAAAATTCTCCTGAAGTGATCGCCTATCTCAGCTATCCGAGTGGTAGCCTTTGATCACCTTAGGGCTTGAAAAATCACTCTTCAACTCAGAACCAAACTTAGAGATACCAATACAGATCAGGCAAGACAAAACAAATTGTACTCCAACTCACCCTGAATGATTCCCTCCATCCTGGCTGTACCTGGGCTTCAACACAAGCTACCATCTAAATTGAGCTACAAAATCCAATAGGAGGTGGATTTCAAACTATTTTTCTTCTCATTATTTTCTTCTAACATAATGACATATGCATCTCAATAATCCCCTCTAAGGAATCGTGCTTGAGACTGATTGTAGACCAAAGGCCACATCATTATCCTCCTCCCTAACTCTCTCCATAACCTCACCAACTCCCTCCCCTTCATTTCTTACTTGGGATTTTCTTTCAATGATCCTACTTAGGATTGCTAAGCAACAGGAAAGCACAGGACCAAGTGGATTGCACATATTTCACCTTGTTCCACATATGGTTCTGTTGGTATATTTCTCATTTATTAATAAGTAGCACTTGGTAACCCCTTTTTTTCTAATTGGCAATTTGATAACCAAATTTCCGCAGGGAATAGTCTCGTCTCAAAAGGGGTGGGGACACCCGTGTTGTCAAAAGAATAATAATAATAATAATAACCAAATTTCCGCAAGCCTCCTAAATGCTGAATAATCTTCAGACATGTGAATAACTGTTACGTTTAGGTCACTAGACCACAACTATGACTACAACAAAAAACCAAGGTGACATTGCGGGAGGCTCAACATATATCGAATCGTAGAAAAGATATGTGCATTATGCATACCTATATCCGCCTTACACTTCAGGAAGCTAAATATGGGGATAGAAATTACAAAGGAGATTGGGCATTCAGAATCACCATAAATGCAAGTATTTTATATACATATGCAAAGTTTAACATCGTAGCATAATGCATATTGCAGATTCCCGATGCTTCGACTTAGGTGTGGTGGAGGTGGGTGGGTGTGGCAGCAGCATTTGGCAAGTTTGGGGCCTTTATGCAACAAAGTGAACATGAAAAGACAAAACATGGGAATGAGTATTGGATCCGCGTCAGTATTACCCAACATAAGTATGGGTACAACATTTGTGTTCATATGGCACTGTCACCCCCAAGTTCTTTATTTTTCTTAAAATTGGTGCACCTCTTTTATCAGTATCATCAACTAATTTATATTGAAGAATAACTTAAATTTAGACAAGTATATCAAAAAGTTAAAAATTGGATGAATTTTTTAGTGACAAAGGATGCTAAAATATTACATATATAGACGTGTCCTGACATGGTCCAAAACCCAGCCAACAGATGAATGAAAGTTCTCAATCGAAGTCCAGTTGATAGAACTTTCTGCAACTAAGCAACACCAAGCAAATTTCCAAGAGAGGGAATGGAAATGAATAAAACAAGGAATTAACGCAACACTCAGCAACCAAAATGCTTATCTAAGAATAGCACCAATACCAGGTTGTAAGAAGTCTGTCCTGAGCAAAGAAAACTCACCTTGTAGTTTTCTAGGGCAAATCGACTATCAAGAGGTACAACCCCTTTGTTGTATTTTCCAGTCAGTACACCTGAGGCAAGCGGACTCCACGTGGTAAGACCTATACCATAGTTGCTGTAAAGCGGTAGGAACTCAACTTCAACCTGCATCAGCATACAAAAGGTTAAGCTCTCCAAGTTATGCATAAATTCAGTAACTTTCTTTATCATAAAGGCTATCATCAACAACAAATAATGCCAAATAACAGGTGTGGATCCCGAATCCCTACGATAGGGTACAGTTGGGTGTATGTCATGAAGAGAGGGGCAGATGGTGCTTTTCTGCACGAAACAGCATTCAAAACATTTCAGATCCTAGTTGGATCTGAAACGTGTTGTGGATCTCGATCTGGGGCGGGAAAGGGAGAAAATTTTGGTCTTCGCAGCGAATTCCATGTCAATCCAAACACATCAGCTCCGACTCGATATCAGCCCCATGTGATTTGGGGTACATCCAAATGCAGCATTAACCTTGGAATAATAGTAATTAGGAAATTCTTTGTGCCTATGAAAGCAGATCTTTCCAACCCACTTGCATCCCTTGATCAGTCTCCCCACAGTCCCGGCAGGCCCAAACTACCAACTCAGCCAGCATCAAGGTTTAACTCAAGAACCCAATCGAGAGGCTCCATCCACTCTCAACAGTCTAAAACAGTGCCAAGCCTCCCTGGCCACAACTGGTTTTCCAAAAAAAATCGACTCAGGACAGAATCATGGCAAGGCCTTCGCAATCAACAACAGAAACCCAATACAAGCCGAAATACCAACTTGACAGGGAAAACCCCATCTTCTTACTTCTCACCCAAATCCAACAGCAAATGGAAGATAACCCATTCAACGAAATGCAGTCCACCCATCAAAACCAATCCCCTCAGCATCTGAAATAAATATGCTTGTTCCAGAAGATACAAATATACATACATACATACATACATATACATACATACATATTTCAGTACAATAAATAAAAACCAGTTTTGATCAGAGACACATTACTATTTTGTCAGTTCACCCTTAAATAGTAGAAGCAAGTAAAAAAAAAAGGCCCTTCCACACCAACAAAACAAAGATCGAATAGAAGCAGAGAATGACCTTGTGCCTGTTGAAGAGATTGTACTCAGGCTGCTCGACGATAGGCCCCACGAGATCGAGACGCTGGGCGGCGGCCCACGCCTCGGTGATCTGCTGGGCGGACCACTCGCTGGTCCCCCAATAGAAGGCCCAGCCATGGTCGATGACGTAATTCATGGCACGGACGGTCTCCTCAATGGGTGTGGCAGTATCAGGGCGGTGACAGTAGAGGATATCGACGTAGTCCATGTCGAGCCGCTTAAGGGAGGCCTTGGTACCCTCGACGATGTGCTTTCGGGAGAGGCCCTTGTCGTTGGGGCCTGACCCACCCCAGAAGAGCTTGGTGGAAATGACGAGATCGGAGCGCTTCCATCCGAGCTCTCGGATGGCCTGACCCATGATCTCCTCGGCGCGGCCATTAGCGTAGACCTCGGCATTGTCGAAGAAATTAACGCCGTTATCACGGCAGCATTGGAGGAGGATCTTGGCTTCCTTGACGTCGAGCTGGTTGCCGAAGCTCACCCACGCTCCGTACGATAGCTGGCTCACCTTCAGACCCGATCGGCCTAGATTCTTGTACTGCATTTTCTTCTCTCTTCTCCTCTCTCACTTTCTTTCTGGTCCTTTCTTCTTCTTCTTTTTTTTTCTTTTACTTTTCTTCCTTCCTTGCTTCCTTTATAAAGAAGGACCGTGGAGGGAATGTGACTGTGGCGGTGGCGTCTGGGAAGCAGTGTATACAGCGTGTCACCTGTAACTCTATGGGGCCCACCGTGATGTATGTGTTGTATCCTCTCCGTCCGTCGGTTGGTCCAGCCCATGTTAGGACGTGATCGGAAAAATCAGGAAACTTTAAAACTCCAATGCGCCACACTAACAGAAACAATGTGAGTTGGACGCTCACGATTAAAGCTTTTTTGGGGCCACAGAGGTTCTGAATCAGCCTTATATTTCTGCTTTCCTTTCACGCGTGTGGAAAACACTTTATGAACGGATTGGATGGCATATAAACATCATACTTGGCCCATGAAAGTTTCAACGGTGGCGTTTCCATCTCATCCAGTGGCGCACATGAGCTCTGGATCTACCTCGTGTTTCGGATCATTTCAAAATGTACGCGGCTTCGGTGGATCCCGGCTCCACCTAGGTCGGGGACGCGGATTGCGTCCTACCCCGCCCATCTCCAGCTAGGAACCGGCAACAGTTTTGAGTTGCCAACGTGATATATGGGTCTTATCGACACCGTCCAATTATTTTTTTACTATCATTTTAAGGTATAAACCCAAAAAATGAGGCAAATCCAAGGCTCAAATGAACTATATAATGGGGATTAAATTGTCACCGTTGAAAACTTTTAAGGGCTACCAAATTGTTTGATGAAGCTGATATTTGTGTTTTCCGCTCATACATGTCAATGTAATTTTATGAATTGGTTGGATGTCAAATAAATATCATTATCACCTTTGATTATTGTGGTGTGGTCTACTTGAGCCTTGTCTGCCTAAATTTTGACTTATCTTTATGACCTTCTCAACCGGATGGATGGCAATAAACATTTACACGTGAAGTTTACTATTTCGTTTGATGTGGGACACCTAAGATTTGGATCTTCTTTATTTTTTAAATAATACTGTCAAATGAGCTTTCAAAATGGATAGATGGTGTGGATGTAAGGAACATACGTCCCCACGGTTAGGGATCCACCTAAAGCGCCCTTTCAAAATGTGCAGACAAAATCGGACGTCTACTGACAGGTTGAATAGGAAATTAGCTGACGTCAACAAGTTCTGTGGCATGTTTTGTATCCCTACCATCCATCCACTTGAAGAGATCATATTAAGCCATGACCAAAAGAACGAGTCGGATTCAAAGCTCGAGTGGACCCACCACAGACAACAGCGGGAGAGTGACGCCCACCATTAAAAACTTCTAACAGCTACAAAAGTTCTCGATATTTGTGTTTTTCCGTTCATTCATGTGTGCGTTAACACATGTAAAGGTTGGATTTCAAATAAACATAACGATGGACATTAGGAAGATTTCAACGGTGGGCGTCACTTTTTCCACTGCTTTGTGTGGTGGGAATTACTAAAGCTTTGGATTTGACTAATTCTCTAGTCATGACTTAATATTATCTCTCCAACTGTATGGACGGTGAGGATACATAACATTCATCACGGTGATGCTCACAGAACTTGGTGACGTCACTTCAGTAGAGTCTCGGTACTCAACCTGTCAGTATCTAATCCGCGTCCGACAAAACCGATGGACGGAGTAGATATAAGACAAACATCACGGCGGGCCCACAGGTTGCCGAGGGCCGAGGCGTCCGATGATTTTAGCCGTAAGTTCTGGACGTTACCATAGAAAAGTTATTGTTGTCTATTCATACTTCCATGATGTGCGTTAACCCTTGAATTTTATAGTTCAATGCTAGCCATTGAATAGTTCTTTTCATTTTCATTGTTATAAAATCATTATTAGTGATGGTCAAAATAATCCGAAAGTGTAGTTTTCTCAGGGTGGTCCCCGAGGAAGAGGGTATGCAATGTGGACGGTTCCGATCGTCGGACCACACAGCATGTGAGACCCAGCCCCAGTAGACGGTGCACGCGCTGGATCCATAGTCGCGACGGAGACAAAACGAACTCGTCCAGAAGGTACTGTAGGGAATGCTATTGGGCGTTGATTTGTGAAGAGCATTGAGAGTTTTCCTTATTCAACCGTGGAAATCATTCGAATTTCCTCATGCATGGTAGGAAGGTGCGGAGGCAATGTAACCGTTTGATCTAGGGTCATGTTGCAAAGATATAGGACCGTTTATATGATGGGCCTCACCGTCGATTGGCGGCAACTCAAAAAGTTCTTCAACTATAAACTTTCAGAGAGTACGTTGGTCATTGCTATTTTGTTTTTTTGTTCGTCCGAACGGGAGAATAAAGAGGCGCGTGGGGGAAACGGACGCGGATTGTCTGCAGTTCCCTCATGAGGGGATTCCTGAAGCCCCAGGCTCTTCGGGGCCACCTTGATGTATGTGTATATCCACACTGTCCATCCGTTTCACCAGTTATTTTTTGGGCATGATCCTAAATATGAGGCAGATCCAATGGACCACACCAGACGAAACAGTAGAGATAGGGACGCCCACTGTTGGAACTATTATAGGGGTGTTTATTTACGCAGGAAGGGCGACTCAAACTTGATGAAGGGAAAACACAAATATCAGCTGGATCCAAAACTTGTGGTCCCAAGAAGTCTTTAACGGCGAATGTACATTCCCCACTGTTTTCCTTGGTGTATCTACACAAGCTTTGGATCTGGCTCATGCTTTGGTTTGTGGTCCCAAATGAGCTGAAGAAAATGATGAACGGAGTAGATATAACACATACATCATGGTGGTCCCCACTCATCGTAAGGCCACATGCAGTAAGGGTAAACGTTACAAGGAAGCGGATTGCGTTGAAAGTAAGTCACTACGTCCACCTTGATTTATATTTTATCC
Source organism: Magnolia officinalis (assembly GCA_021015155.1). Classification (NCBI taxonomy): domain Eukaryota; kingdom Viridiplantae; phylum Streptophyta; class Magnoliopsida; order Magnoliales; family Magnoliaceae; genus Magnolia; species Magnolia officinalis. Next base: position 22,817 of record JAJHSJ010000642.1, on the reverse strand, counting down.
ACGAGTCGGGATCCTCTGTTATCGGGTCAACAGGATTTTCCAGTTACCCTAGTGGTTTGGCGTCCGAAGCTTTTTTTTAGGGCATTAGGAATTCTCTGTTGACCGGGTAACAGAGGATCCGGACTCTTTATCCACTTCTTCTGTCCATTTTAAGTTTTACCCAGAAAATTTTAGGGCATTAGTCTAAAAATGAAGCATATCCAAAGCTCAAATAGACCACACCATGGAACCAGTGTAAATTGAGCATCTAATGTTGAAAATTTTGTGAGGTCTACGAAAGTTATGTATAAAGCTTATATTTGTTTTTCTCTTTAACCATATTTTTATTTTTATTTTAATCTTACAAACAGGTTAAACGAAAAATAAATATCACTGTCGGCCAACCAAAGTTTCAGCGATCGGCTATTTCTTGTGGTATGGTCAACTTCAACTTTAGATATGCTTCAATTTTGATCTTAATTTCTTAAATTATCTTTAAAAATTGATGAATGATGTGGATAAACGACATATATTCACGGTGGATAAACCACATGTCACATAAATTAGTTTCCTTAGTAGGATGAGAGCGTAACTCGGCACGCAATCCGATTTCACGAGATATATGGAAAAAGCAGCGGAGAAACGCGAGTAGCCATATAAACGTACTCACAGCAAAATGCGGGGTATCCGGTGGACGCGGATTTTTGCTAAAGCCTTTCGCAAGAAGTTCCTACGCAAGGATGATGGGTGGGCCCACCGACATATTTTTGATAAATCCAATCTGTCCATCCGTTTTTTTGAGATCATTTAAAGACTTGAGATAAAAAAATTAAGTGTATATAAAACTAAAGTGGGACACATGAGAGGAAACAGTGATCATTCAGTGAGCACCGTTGAAGCATTCTTATGCCCAAAAAATTATTTTATCAGTCTATATTTTTGGTTTTTTTACTTCATCCCATTGATAATGATCTTATAAACAGTTTAGATAACATATAAACATCAAGGTGGAGCTTGGGAAGATTTCAACGGCACAAATTTCTTTCCCTAATTTTCCCTCTCGTGTGACCCACTTGAGTTTTTTATCCGCCTCATTTTTTTGTTGTACGTGCTAAAATGAGATCTCAAAACGGATGGACGGAATGGATTTCTCACATACATTGTAGTGGGCCCCACCCAGATCCTTGCGCGGAACTTCCTGCGAAAGCCGGAGTAAAATGATCGGGGTTGGTATGGTTATCGCGGGACCCTCGAGAGGAGAAAATGACACGCGGTCCACATTTACTCCATATGTGGCCCATCCTATGAACAGCCCTGATCTCCCAATTCTATGAAAGGAAAGGCTTTTAATGGTTCACCGGACCATCTGGTTAACAAATTATCCCAGATCATTCTCGCCATCTAATATTTCGCATGCCGAAAATGGCCGAGCGTGTTTCACATCTAACGGTCAAGATTGCTTCGATCAGGTGGCGAAGAGTGTCCGATGCCAGAGATTTTTAGGCAATTGCCTATTCAGGGACCATCCAACGAGTGAGCTGGCATGCTAAAGATGTGCGTCTCATGGAGCGGATCAAGTGCGGCCCCACCTCAGTCTCACCCAAGACAGTGCGGCCCCACCTCAGTCTCACCCGAGACAGTGGGGCCCACCTTTATATATGAATTCCATGTCCATGCCATCCATCCGTTTTTTTTTCCGTATAAATAAGCCCAAAAATGAAGTAAATCTAAATCTCATGTGGACCGTAACATAGAAAACAGTGGTGATCGGCCATTAATGGGCACAAAAGGTTTGGATCAAGCTGATATTTGTTTTTTCTTCTCATCCATGTTGACGTGGCCTTATCAATAAATTGAATGGCAAATAAGCATTACCGAAACGTTATACGTTATAGCATAATGCCCCCGACGAGTTTTCACTTGTAGGATGTGTTGTACTGTATATTTTGCTATTATGAAAAAAGCTAATAAAAAGATAGATATGTTGCATTGCATAAGAGATGAGAGATGGATAAAAAGATCTTCAAGATATTAAGAATGCTTCTTATGAAATTATAGTTGGCATAAATCTAATGCTACATGTCATTGAATTGTCGACAAAGTGTCTGAGCTATTTAAATTTAATAAGCCAAGAGAAAAACATACTTGAGCAATTTAAGATATGGTAAGCAACCAAGAGACATGGATTCTAGTCAACATAAGAGGAATAATCACAAAAGAAAAACATGACAAAAAAAAAAAAAAAAAAAAAAAAAAAAATCTAGAAGGATGCCCTTCGACTATTGCAATTGTTGGAGTAATAAAATAAACATCTCGAATAATAAATTGTAACAAAACTCTATAAATAACAGGGAAATTCGCAAAGCAATAATCATCTATAAATCCAACATACAATTAAATCAAAATAAATTTATCTTTTATCTCAGTTTATCCTATGAATAGCGATAATTTTTAACTACAGTTTTTAGTTGTAATCCAAATCTATGCTTATATGCTGGATTTGTTTTTTATCCAATATCACGCAGTTTTTTTAAGAGACGCATTGTCACGCCCCGAACTCGGAGACCGGACTCACAAAATTTTCGATCGCCGAATCCGGCGCCGACAGCCTCCGTAGTACCCCATTCTCGGCTCCCGGCACCCATATACCAGGTTCCGATCCTGGGATGCTACAAGGAGGATTTCTAATATCAATTTGATTTGTAATGAGCATAACCAAGCATAACCCACGAACAATAACCACGAGAACACCATCACAAAATCCACTATGAACAAAAACTTTGAATACAGTGCGTATAAAGGGAAATACAAGATAGTGGTAATATCAAAACTCCAAAAGCTCGGCGGCACGCTCCAATAGCGGCGAAACTACAGCTGCGTCCTGGCGTCACCTGTACGCATCAATCGTGCATAAGCTTATAGAAAGCTTAGAGAGTGGTGTAAGTGTGTGCGAACGTGCTCAGAATGCAATGCCGGAGTAATGCGGAATCATGCTGATGAGTACGTAAATGCAACTAACCGTACCAAGGCTATGCAGTACAAGATGTGAATGCTATCGGCCATACCAAGGCCATGCGATGCAATACGTAAGTCAAGCATGTCAATCCTCATACCAATGCAACTCCTCACTAGAGCATCAAATCAGTACGGTTCTCAGTCTGGATAATCACCGAGGTTCAGTGCACTCCAAATGGCACTGTCTCTCTCCAAGCAGCACAGTCCAAGTAAGCGTAAGAAACCTCACTATCCGCCTGGCCAATAGTCAGCCAATACCTATCCAGCATGTCGATAGCGAACCCATTTCCGAGCTGGTCAAACTCAGCCTAGTAATGCCCCCTGCTCTCGGGCGAGTAAGGCCACACCCCTTTCCAACCGACCACGACACAGTGGGAGACGCGGCCTCATGGTATTCGGGCCTCGTGCGCTCATATATCCACTCGGTCTCGACGTTGGAGTCATCCTCTGGTACCATCAGGTTCAGGGACTCTCACCCAGGGACATCTATGGCGCCCCAATTGCTTAGAACAAGATTTTTCCGGTATCCCACCAGCCACCCACGATATATCTCTGGAGGCTATGGCCCTGATGTCGCTAGGGCATATCTCAATCATACAGATGCAAATGCATGAACCACACTACCAATCATGCAACCATCCTGCGTGAAGCACGCGCTCATGTAGGGCAACACCGCCTATCAGGGAGCCCGTAAACAGTCTGCCCGAAGGCATATGCTATGATCAGACACTCCTCATCTCAAGCATACATATGATGCGTATGATCATGAATCATGGGCTGTGCTAAACATGTTATAAAGCAATAAATTATCCTCTCAATGAAGATGGGCCTATATGGCCTACATGAAACAGATACGGCCTATCAGTGGCCTTAGGGAGAGTTATAATGTGGACATCGAACCAACATTACTCGTACAATGTGGACGTCAAACCAACATTGTCCTCAAGGCTCAGCTCACCTCAAATACCATTAAATAAATCCTGGTGGAATCACACATTGCAATATGCCTTAGGTACATCCCATTGGGCTTTAACTACATCAAATGGGCCGTATCTCATAGGCCTTATATTCATCAAGTGGGGCATCCCAATGAGCCTCACTAATGGGCCTTAGATACATTGCAATGAGTCATCACTCATGGGCCTTAGAATGCATTAAAATGAGCCCAATCTCGTAAGTTTTATGTGTATCAAATGGGCCTAATCACATAGGCCTTATACATATTAAAGTGGGCCTCAACAATGGACCACAAATACCTCAGATGGGCCTCATAACGTGGGCTTATATATATCAAGGCAAGCCCCAACAACGGGCCCATAAACACATCAAGATGGCCTACATATATGGGCCCATATATATACCAAAGTGGGCCTCAATGATGGGCCTATATACATGCCAAGATAAGCCTAAGTACATGGGCCCATATGCATCCAAGTGGGCCACATGTGAAGCCCACCAAAATGTTTATTTTACTATATCCAATCTGCTGATAAGACCATATGAATAGGGGGCCCACCATAATATTTATTTTCCATCCACCTGTTGATAAGGCCATATAAACCTTGGCCCATCAAAACTGGGCCCATTGTAATGTATATTTGCCACCAACCTGTTTATAAGGTCACGTGTCCGGGGCCCACGGTAAGAGCCCACTGTAACATTTACTTGCCATTCAACCTATTTATAAGGTCACGTGGACCAGGGTAGGGCCCACCGTGATATTTATTTGAAATCCAACCTATTACGAGGTCACATGGACAGGAGCCCACTGTAATGTTTACTTGCCGTCCAAACCTATTCACATGGTCAGGTAGACCTGGGTGGGTGGGTCCCACTGAAATGTGGTTCACAAATCCAGTCCACCCAATGTGTGTGTCCCACCTGGCTGAGGGTTCAGACCGAGTTTCAGCCGCATCAGAAAATCAGGTAGGCCCCACCAAGTGTTTTTATATAGTTTAGGCATGTCTTCACATGATTTAGATGGTATGGCCCACCTGAGATACGTATACGGCTGATTTTTGGAACAAGCCCCTTTTTAGAAGGGGGCCCCACAATGGACGGTGTTGATGATCGAAACACATCACAGTGGGGGCCCACAGCTGGAGCCGTGAGGCCCAGCGTCCGCCGCCCGTCACGCAGGCAGCGCCCTGCACTGCTGCAGTTTTTTTTCTACGTGGGACCCACGTTGACCAGATCCTCCCCATCCATTGTCTGAGTCCCACAAATTTAGGGGTCCACACCAAGTTTCAGGTGGGTCTAAGCTCGTTGTGGGCCCCAGCAACCATTATCCCAAAATCTAACAAAAAATATCAGTATTCTGAACGCCACGGCCCGCCAGAAAATGGGATCAACTTCATTTTCTGACTCAACGGGTAAAAGGATTTTGAAAAGGGAATAGACGGTTTAGATTGATAACATACATCAAGGTGGGGCCTGCATAGGTGGCCCACCATTCCTAACCCTTTTTTTTTTTTTTGGTTAACTCGTCAATACACTCCATGTCATAGCAGACACTCCATGTTAGCCATTTCTACCACGTCCAGCGTCCAGAGACGCTGGACGGCATGGGTAAAATGGACATCATGGTGGGTCCCACATGCACGTGGCCCATCGATTCTAACCACCTGATGTTTGTGCTTCCTTCCGTCCGGCCCGCTAGTGGGTTGGATGGTGTAGATGCAACACATTCATCCGATGGGTCCCACATGAACTATATGATCATAGTGGGCCCCATCACCCTTCATCATCATCACCATTCATATATATATATATATAGAATATATATATATATATATATATATATATATATATATATATATATATATATATATATATATATATATATATAGAGAGAGAGAGAGAGAGAGAGAGAGAGGAGAGAGAGAGAGACGGTGAAGGAGGGAGGGACCCCGCCACTAATGGGCCCTCCCTTAAATGATACATACATCATGTGGGTCCCACAACAGGTGAGCCCTTAAAATTGAAAGCAACGGTATAACACCCACCTTGTTGGCCTCCTTCTTGCTCCCTTAAACTTGTAAGCTCCTTGCCTTCGCGTTCAACGGTGGATGATGGACTTTTAATGGTGTGGATGAGAGATGAGAGGGTGGGCCACACTTGAGTTTGGGAGAGGGAAAGAGAGAGCTTGGATTTCTCATGGAATTTTCCATGGGATTTCTTTTGAGAAAAGAATGAGGGAGAGAGAGAGTAATGGAAGGAATGGGTGGAGGGAATGGTGTAGTTAATGAGGCATGGTTTTGATTGATTTTTGTAAAAAGGAGGAATGGTTTGCTTTGAAAATTTTGTAAAGGAGATATGGTGATGGAAGAGAGAGTGGACTTTTGAAAAAGGGAGGGATGGTTGTGTACTTGAGGTATGGTGTGACTTGACTTGTATTTGATTGATTGATTGATGGGACATCTCGTAGAGATTCCCTCGAAATTCGCAACGTGCGGCGTTTCTTCGAACCGAACGCTGACCGACATCTTCTAGCCTGGATATCGGGTCGGTGCGTGAGTCACGGCGTTAGAACCGCGGCGACGGCGCGGTCGCCAAGGTACAAGTTTCGGGTCGAGCCGACTCTGATATGCAGGACTCGGCTTAGGTGCATGCACAACGTTGAATACAGGTCGAAGGTTACCGGAATTCGACCGGTAGAATCATGGGAGCTGACTGAACGGTACGGTTTAGGTTATGGGTCTTACACGCATTCTTCTAGTCGCTCTTAGTGACTAACTGTGAGTTTTTCCTTTTGTTTGATTGTACTAGTATTGTAAAAAACTCTTTTATTCCAGAAGGCAATGTGCAACCAACCCATTCAGAAGAAGAAAAATCCTACCATTCGACAATCACCTGATCATTACAAAATTTTGCAAATGGCTAAGTAGGCGACCGATTTCCTCAGATTATGGTCGTCTACGCTCATATTGGACTAATTTGCTTATTCGACGCTTGGGTCAAAGTTAATTGGTTTGGATTGAGCCGCTATCAATCATGGCATGCCTGCATACACAACATGTGAAAGAAAACAAACCGAGCGCCAACAATTTCAACAGTGTTGGCACGCCTGGTGGGTATTGAATTACAAAGTATACTTATCGGTGTAATAATTTCTCGTAATCATGAACTAAAGGAGTGTTGTAGTGCTTTAGCAGTTGCCACTAATGTTGTTGACCAATGAGCCTCCTACTCATGAGAAATAGTTGCAAGCTCAACATGTGTTTAAGCAAGTAAATCAATCACCTGGTCTCGTGCCTGTTCCCCAAACCTAAATATACATCGACATTCCGGGCGAACCGTTCGAGATTATGTCAATCAGGATATTTGATGTGCATGGAGCATTTAGCGCATCGCATAATTATCTCAAGTCCAGGCTAAGCAGTCACAAGCTGACACTAAAGCCTTTAATAGGTGGATAGTCGGCTTATCGAGAGCATGAATTGATTGATAACTTGTTTGTCGAAAGAGCAACTGTTGCACATCAGCAACAAGTCAATACTAATTCTGTTAAGAATCTAGTAAAATGTACCAACAATCCAACCAATGCGTACAATCCAACCAATGCCACATATATTTCATTTACGATGAAATACACCACATGTTCCTGTCTATGTTCCTGTAAGGCCCGTATCCTAGTCCGTACCGTTCCGTAGGCCTCCGCGGTCCTCCCGGTAGAATTCCGGCGACCCGCGATCTGTAATCGGTATTTGCGCGCGACCCTTAGTTGCATCTTGTCAATCTGAGTCGACTTGAACCGAGACTTGTACCAGTGTGACCGCACCATCGCCGTGATTCCGATGCCGCGTCTCGCGCGCCGAGGCAATACCCGAGCTAGGAGATGTGACTCATGTTCAATTCGAGGAAAACGTCACACGTTGCAAATAATAAGAGAATCTATCACATCAAATGTCAAGTACACTCCCATCACTCACCATCACTCACACCCATCCCCAAGTACAACACCCATCCCTAAAGTCAACTCTCTCTCTCACTCACCCGTCTCTCTCTCTTACAACCTCTCTCTCTCATCTCTCCCTCCCTCATTCTCCAAGCAACCGTCCATAACTTCCATGGGAGAGAAGCTAGTGTGGCCCACCTTCCTACCATCAATCCCACCCTCCATGATCAATCTCAACCGTTGAAATTATTTAACTTTATTTTCCTTAGAGCCTAACCTGATTGGCGAAAGAAGGAAGATGAGATCAAAAGGTGGGTGTTCATAGTACCTTCTTTTGATTTGAGGGCCCACTTATGGTGGGACCCATCTTGATGTATGCATTGTATAAGGAGGGCCCATAGTGGTGGGGTCCCTCCCCTTCTCACCACCCTCTCCCTATCTCTCTCTTTCTTTCGTTCTTTTTTTTTTTGGTAATGATGTGGCCCACCTGATCTGCAATCCATACCATCCAGTCGTCCATCTGGACGTGCTGGGTAGGGCCGACCGCTGATGTATGGGTTTTATCAACACCGTCCATTTGGACGGTGTGTTTTGAACCACCGTGATGTATGCGTTTTATTCCAACCGTCCTGATGGTGGACGGTGGACCACCATGTTGTATGCGTTGATCCACACTGTCCATTTATGTGGACCCCACGCAGCATGTAGCTGTTGTTGTTTTAACGTTAGCAGTGGGGTCCGATCATCCACCGTCCATCCATTTGGGGACGTGGGGCCATCATGTTGTATGGGTTTTATCTACACCGTCTGTGCAGGGAATCACCGTGATGTAAGATTATATCCACACCGTCCATTGATAAGGACGGTGGGTCCCAGCAGCTGCAAAGCTGTTGTGGTATTGACGTCAGCAGTTCCGTAGGCCACCTTGATGATGTGCATCATCCAGCCGTCCGTGTGGACCCCACCATGATGTGTATATATGCACCGTCCAGCTGGGACGGTGCTGCACGTGTTGGGCATGCTACAGGTGATATGTGGGACCCACTTGCGTGGAAACGAATTAGATAGTGTACTGCACACAGACCGTATTGACGTCAGCTGTGCCTTTGGCCTCCATCATGAGGTATTGTTATACCCAAACCGTCCATCTCAAGGGTCCACGTGATGCATGCATTCTCCTAGCCGTCCATCTGTTACCAGCATGGGACCCCCATGATGTATTTATTTCACCCACACCATCCAGATTATGCCTGGACGGTGCTGGACAATGTTTGAGCAGTGCAGATTTACATAGACAATGTTTGGATGGGTGCTGATTTACCTGGACAATGTTTGGACAGTGCTGATCATCATTAGGGAGCCATGGCCCCATAGAATGATAATGTACAGTGATACACATGTTACACTTACAACTATTGAAATGATTTTTGGTGTGGTCCAAGCCCACTTGAAACCCATTAGTGCGGCCCATCCATGAGGCCCATCATGATGTATATTTGAGGCCCATGAGATAGGGCCCACCTGGCTTATATTTAAGGCCATGTGATGGGCCCCACCTATTTTGTATTTGAGGCCCATGTGATGGGGCGCACCTGTTGTGTATTTGAAACCCATTGATACGACCCACTAATGTATATGAGGCCCGTTGATGCGGCCCATTAATACGGCCACTTGATGTATATTGAGGCCCATGGGTTTATAGCCATTATGATGTATATCGTGGCTCATGGGTCGTGGCCGATGGTGATGTATATTAGGCTCGTATGAGTGGCCATTGTGATGTATTTCGGCCCATATGATGAGGCCCATTGTGATGTATTTTCGATCCATTTGATAAGGCCCAATGTGATGCATATGCGACCCTTTTGACGAGGCCTGACGTGGTATATATGTGGCCTTTGAGTGAGGCCCATTGTGGTGTATATTAGGCCTCTGTATGGGTTCATGGGCTCACTTTATGTTTGACTCTATGTGGGCTACTCCTTGGGAGCAATGTTGGTTAAACGTCCTCGTTGTTGGGCAATGATGGTAAATGTCATCATTATGACCTTCCCTTAGACTATTTGTTAGGTCGATTCCGACTATCAAGGTCGATTCCGATTGTCGAGGCCGATTGTTGAGGTCAATTCAGATTATCGAGGCCGATTCTGATTGTCAAGGCAGATTGTCGATGCCGATTCCGATTGTCGAGGCCGATTGTTGAGGCCGATTCCGATTATCGAGGCCGATTCCGATTGTCGGGGCTGATTCCGATTATCGAGGATGATTCCAATTATTGAGGTCGATTGTTGAGGCCGATTCCGATTGTCGAGGTGGTGATTATCGAGGTTGATTCCGATTGTCGGGGCTGATTCCAATTATCGAGGCCGATTGTTCAGGCCGATTTCGATTGTCGAGGCCAATTCTGATTATTGAGGCCGATTCTGATTGTCGGGGCCGATTCTGATTATCGAAGTCAATTTCGATTGTCGAGGCTGATTCCGATTATTGAGGTCGATTCCGATTGTCGGGGCTGATTCCGATTATCAAGGTCGATTCCGATTGTCGAGGCCGATGTTGAGGCCCGATTCTGATTGTCGAGGCTGATTCCAATTATCGAGGCCGATTCCGATTATCAAGACCGATTGTTGAGGCCGATTTCGATTGTCGAGGTCGATTATCGATGCCGATTGTAAGTATGTGACAGCATAGCATCATGATACATGCCCGTACACATCATTTGCATGTTTGTTATGAGATGTGGTTGACCATTGCATATGTCATTGGGCATGTTGTTGTGAGACTCCCCGAAAGGCAGAGATTATCTCACATGAGCACACGGTATGCGCAGAATTGATGCATGACTGGATTGAATGACTCATGCATCCTGCATTGTGTGTTGTGATTACTGTACGCTCCTAGCGACATTAGGGTCATAACCTCCACAGGCATATCGTGGATAATCAGAGATGAGACACTGAAAATCTGTTACTAGCATCGGGCTACCATAAATGGCCCTGGGTGTGAAAATCCATAACTCTCTTGGTTACTAGAGGACGCCCTAACGTCGAGACGAAGTGGATATATATAGCATGAGGGTCATATACCAGTAGGTCGCGTCTCCCACTGTGTCGTGGTCGGTTGGGAGGGGGTGTGACCTTACCGCCTGAGTGAAGGGGCAATATATAGGTTAAGTTTGACCAGCTTGAGGAATGAGTCCGCTATTGACGAGCCGAGTCCGCTATCGACGAGTCAGGCCCGATATTGGGAGGCGGATAATGAGGTCTCTTCCACTTACCCAGCTGTGCACTCGGATAGGGGCGACAAGCTGGCGTAGAGTGTATTAAACCCCAGTGATGATCCCAGAGATGTATGGTACTGATATGTGGACTTATTGAGTAAGAGTTGCATAATCTTTCATTCATTCGTTCATTATCCACTCGGGCTGGTAGTGCACAACTAATTATTATGTGTACATTTTCAATGGCCAGGATTTCGGTTGGGGCGCACGACTAACCTAAGATCAGGAGTTTACCACATTGAGTCTAACTATCCAAATTTATGTATGGGACCGGTTTGGATAGAAGTCCCTTGTGGTGGACCCCATAGCCTGCGATACTACGTACTATCATCCCGACTTCACACTCTTACATGATCATTTCATTCGCACCGCATATTGCATTACATCCGCGGCATATAGCGTTTTCGGTTGCTATGTTTTATATGATATTGGCTTATTATGTTCTTGCATCGCATAGCCTGGATGATGCTGATGGTATTTATGGACTTACTAGCATGTTTCCGCATTACTTTGATATTGTACGACTTATGGATTGCCAGTATTTCCGCTTACTCTGATATCTATGTGCTCGGCATGTGCATCGCACACACTTTCATCACCCTCTAAGCTTTCTATAAGCTTATGCACGATAGATGCGTGCAGGTGGTGTTAAGTCGCAACAGCGTTAAGCTTGAAGCGTGCAACAGACTTCTGGAGATTTGATTTTAATATATGTATTTCCCTTTCAGCATTGTATTCAAATAATTATATTAGTGGATATGTGATGATGATACTACCTTTGTGATTTTAGTATATTTGTGGTTGTCTTCTTATGAGATAAATATATGATGGAAAAATCCTCCTTGTAAGATCCCAGGATCGAAATCTGGTGTGTGGGCGCTAGGAACTGAGAATGGGGTACCACGGAGGCTGTCGGCACCGGATTCGGTGATTGAGAATTATTTGAGCCCGGTTTTCGAGTTTGGGACGTGACAATTCCAGTGCAGGACATACGAAATTCACCACCACCTGTGGCTCATAGACATCCCGAACGTGTTCCTGTACAAGATGTACGAAATTCACCACCACCTATAGATTTCAGAAGTCTCGAACGTGTTCATGTCCGGGACGTATGAAATTCACCACCTCCGACAGATTTCAGGCATCCTGAACATAAGAATATAAACTTAATCCCTAAAGTCATCAATCAAGGGATACTTGAGGAAACCTTTGCTTAGGAGTCAACCTTATAGTTATGAGCAATATCAGGTTGGTCTATAGCACCTCCAATTTCCACACAACAATATTGAGATCATAATTAGATTATTTAAATGATTTGGAGGCCAAGTTCTCGGCTAAACTACTACTCCAATTTATCGCAAACCTTTCCTGACTGGATCAACTAGCAAAACCCATTGTCGAGAATTTTTTTACCAAACTTTACCCTATTTACAAGTGATACCAATTAATCAACCATGAAAACATGTAAGTCATTTTTACTATACAGTGTGGTGAATAGGCCAACAATGATCACTATAAAAATTGTAATTGTTCGACCAGTCTCTAATTGGAGTAACATTACTTGGTATTTTAATATATTGCCAAATTTCATACAAACTTGGTAGGATATAGAATAAAAGTTCATACTTAGTTCTTTTATATGGACAATGGAATTTTTATGGTCAATCTTACCCATTTTCGGCAATTGTCAGAGAATCGGTCGAGAATTTATTACTTATTTAAGATGGAAAAAACTAATGTAGGTAATTACGCTGAGGCAGAATTTATCCAATTGGTCCATAATGGTTTAGAGTTTATGCTTTGAAAAAAGTTATCATGACATACAGTTGGAGGACCGAAGCACATCTGGAGGTAGTAGTAATTTGAAAAGTCATTTCTTATGGAAGGCAAAGCACAACCAATCTTCAGAGAAAGAAACCCACCATTCAACAATCGCCTTATCATTATAAAATTCTGCAAGTGGCTGAGTAGGTGACCGATCTCTTCATATTCTAGTCATATGTATTCATATTGGACGTATCTTATTATTTTGGCGCTTAAGGGTTAAAATTGATTAGTTTGAATTGAGCCGCTTTATCGATTATGCCACACCCGCACACACTACACATGAAAGAAACAAAACCGAGCAGCAATGGGATGTTCATCACCCTCTTTCTTAGATATTTAGATCATTTTCATTTTTTGATTCATGAACTAAAATGACCTGGCATGGTGGATGGATGGGGGAGTAAACTAGTTGTTACCCGAGTAACACCTTAGTGGGTGTTACCCTAACCATGTGGGGCCCCACGTTAATGTATTTCTTGTATATTCAAGTCATTCATCTATTTTTCATCTCATTTTGGGATGCGATCCCAAACCTTAAGAAGATCCGAATCTTAGGTAGACTATACCACTAGAAATAGCGATGGATAACCATATAACTAGAAACTGTTACAATAATTATTAAAACTTTATGGGCTATAAAAGTTTTGGATCAAACTTATCTTTATATTTTTCTCTTCATCTGATTCTTTTTTACATTATCAATAGGTTGGATGACCAATATCCATTACAAAAACCTTATAACGGGCCTTTGGAATTTTTAATGTTGAGGCACTCAATCACCACTGTTTTATGTGGTGTGGTCCACCTAGGATTGGATCTACTTAATTTTTGGTGTCACATTCTAAAATGGGCTGGAGAGGAGAAACATATGGACAACATAGATATACAACACATCATCAAGGTGGGCCCCACAAACAAGGTAACACCCACTAAGCTATTACCCGAGTAACACCTAATCCACTTACAGCAGATGGAAAGTGTGGATATAGAATAAATACATCATGATAAGGGCCACACCTAATCAGTCCCGGCATCGTATGCCCTCACAGGCCACGTGCTTATAATAAATAAGTTGACTCTTTTTACCGAAGGTAAGCAAATTCTATATCACCGCTAGGGGTCACTTGACATCATAGATTTAAGGGGATTTCAAATCCCCTGGTATGTTTGGCACCATAAAGCAATGGGGTGGGGGTTTGAATCCAAAGGGTTTCAGATCCCCTCAAAGAGGGGGTTTCAAATTCAAGATGAAAGTTTGAATTACATCTAAAATCCTTCCCAGAGTTGCATGTGTAACATGTGTGTCACTAGGTTATTAATCTATTAGGCACACGGCCCACTAATGATATTCCAAACAATCAGATTATCAATTGCATAACTATAATTACTTTAATACGATGATCCGCGCTATCGAGACATTGTCCATGTAAATCAATAGCTAAAAATTGTTGGTTAGTCACTCGAATGTGACCTTGTGCTTTGGCCCATTCGAGACTTGGAATTCCATCATTTTTGGCAAAGTATATATTTCATGGGCTTATTACAATCATTGTGTCAAAAATTACATACATACACTAGTTAGAGATATTAAAGTTAATTTAGTATTAATTTCAAACCTTTCTAAATATAGTATGATAAGTACTTTTAGATTATGGGATTCTCAGTTCTACAGTGTCAAACACAATGTAGGGTTCCAAATCTAGGGGTTCTGAATCCAAGGTTCCAAATCCATGCTCCCAAATAGGCCCTTAGGGCATGTTTGGTCCGTGGAATAAAATGGTATTGATTTGTATTAAATGGGATTAACGTCATTATTGCATAATGATTGCATGTCTGGAAATACCAAAGTATTTTAGCCATCTAATCTCATGTTTGGGATAAAATTCTTGCTACGAGAAAACACTGGATTAAGCAAAATCTTGTTTGGTGGACATGAAATTGTAATCAACTGACCAAATTCATAATAGATGTTGTTCACTTGTACACATATATAACCAGAATGTCACGTGTAAAAACTATATATATGGATAGACGGCATGGATAAATGCATGTATCAATGTGGGGCCCACATGTAGTGGATTGAAAATCGACGGAAATCCCGTATCGGACCAAATGGATTCCATTTCACCTAATCTTAACCTCTCTCATCCTCTCCAAATGCTGGATGGAATTTGCCACGGACCAAATGCAATTATACTATCCCAAAGACACGGATTTCCTGCGAAAGGCCCGCACAGGAAGTTCCTGCGAAAGAGGAAGTGTTCCAAGTCATATAGTAAGTGACGGGGCATGATTTAAAAGAAACTAACGAAGTCTTTGTTAGCCGTGACACTCGAGCATGTACGCGGGGCCTTTTCGTTTCTATTTTCTGTTTCTTTTTTCTTTTTTCTTTTTCTGTTTTCTGTTTTCTTTTTCTCTTGTTCTCTGAGACGAAACTAAAAAAATAAATAATAACCCACCAAGATGATGGGGATTCTATTCCCATTTCAAAATGCTGATGCCATTTGCAAATTTTCATGAATATAAGGTTCTATTTCCCATTAATTTATTAGTTGAAAAGCATTCTCACAAATCAACAAACGAAGCTAAAGAATGAACCAATTTCAGTGTATTGGAATTTTCATAGTTCCATGAAATTTGGAAGTTTTTGTTGATACATATATTGATCCGAAAAAAACCATTTTGCAAAACCAAAAAAAAAAAAAAAAAAAACAAAGTGGTGAAAGCCATTTCAGTTCACAGTGTTTAAGACAGAATAATTGCTAGATAGTTTTTTTTTTTTTTTTTTTATTTAAAGATTTTGCAACGTGTTCATATGTTTAAAGTGATTATAATAAGCCTTCAGCGTTGCTGCGAAAAAACCCATGTCAACAAAACATAAGAAATGTAAAAGGAATTGCAAATTTGCAGGTGCATTTCAATATTTTGAGTTTGATGCAAACCCCTGCATCTTATGTTTTGATTTGAACTGATTTGTTAATTATTAGTTAGGAAAAAAGAATCAATTTGAGTAGGCTGTGTTTGAATTTAGATTTCCTCAAAATCATGTGGTCACATGCAGAAAACTGTAATCTCTAATTTTTGAACTATCTTGTTAGGTTCAAGATTGCTATAAGCTTTCTGCCGAGTACGAGGGGCAGCACAATCCTCAAAAGCTAGAAGAACTTGGAAATGTGTTAACAAGTTTGGATGCTAGCGATTCTATTGTTGTTGCTAAATCATTCTCCTTGCCAAGGTGTCGTGTCCTGAAATAAAAGCTTGGTGGGTATTTTTTTTAGCTTCCGGTTTGAGAGAGGAAGAAAAAAGGAGGCGGAGGGAAAGAGAAAAGAAAAAAGAAAACACAAAATGAATAGGAACCCGCGCACATACTCGAGTCTCATGGCTAACACAGACTCCGTTAGTTTCTTTTAAATCATGTCACGTCACTTACTATATGGCTAGTTTTAACTTGAAACACTTCATCTTTTGTATCCCACCTAATTTCATCTAATACCCTGAGCCAACGGCCCCTTTCAAGGAAATAGCCAAAGCCCGAGTAAAAAATCAATATCCTAGAGAGTATAGAGACAACAACGGCTGGGAGAATATAAAAAGAAAGGCATGCGATCCCCTGACAGAGAGAAAACAACAGGAACCACTTGGAAATAACCGACGATATCAATCAAGGACAGTAGCTTGACGGAGCTGCTCAGCAAGATGAGACTAGTATCAACAATCTCTTTCTGTACGGTTGAGATGATTCAATGCTATGGCACTGAAAACCTGATAGCATCGGGCTCGCTGCTTTAAATTACAACTGCAACTTGGGTTTGGATGGACTAGAACCTGAGGGCCTGTTTGGCCTGGTGAATCCCATGGGATTAGGAGGGATGGGATGGATTTTAAGGTAATGATGGTAGTGTCAGTGGATAGGTTTAAGATCCATGGGATTGCTACATCCTAGGACAAGTTCAATGGGTCTGTTTGGCACGCCTGGCATATCCCGGGATTTTCCCTTCCAATTCGTCCAACCAAGGAATAGGATCAATTTTAAGGTAATGATGGTGATGTCAGTGGATTGTTTTAGGATCCATGGGATTGCTTATATGCCGGGAAAAGTTCACCAGGTCTGTTTGGCTCGTCATGCATATCCCGGGATATCGCAATCCCATCCCTCCTAATACCGTGGGATCCGTCCGGCCAAACAGGCCCTGATTGACCCAACCCGTGTTTCTGTGGGGTTGAATTGGGTTGGGTTCGAGTGGGAAAAGGCCAAGCCTAATTTTAATTCTGGTTGGGTTTAGTTGAGCAAACTTGGGCCGGGTCAGGGCGAGTAGGGAAAGAATCACATGTATTTGCATTGGGTCAGATTGGGTGGTGCACAAAAGGATGTCAGGTTGGGTTCAGGTTAGCCACCTTGGATTGGAATTCAGGTTAGGTTGGATCCTGTTGAGGGCGGGTGGGGTCAGGGTTGGGCTAAGACTCTCCAATGTGCTAGAGCTGAACATTTGCTAACTCCCAGCACCTACACTTTGCTAGATTTGGATTTGTGATGGCAGCTTTCAATGGATTGCTTTTTTGAGCTGATGCAGCTTGTGTGGTAAGCTTATGGGTGATGCGATGTGTTTGATTGTGCTGTCAGTCAAAACAAAGCAAAGCAAAATTGAAAGCTGTCACATCAAAGCAATGAGTCACCTCTAAGCAAGGTATGCAATCAAATGCAATCACTCGGGTCATCTCAGACATTTGAGGTGGTATGGTCAGTGGTCACCTGAATTTTTAAGGACCCTTACTTTGCTATCATAATATGTAATCAGATTTACTGCAGGACGGATGAAAGTTGAAATGGGACGGTCCATCTACTGGGCGACCAACCCCTCTTTAACACGAGATTCACGGGAGTTTCTACAAGAGGATATGGTCTGAGTACCCATTGTGGTGATAATCTATTATGGTGTGAGAGTGTGGGTGTGAGTGTCTGTTTAAAAAAAAAAAAAAAACTGTTGCTAACTCTGCCCCGCATCTACGCTTTGAAAGATTGGATTATGGCAGCTTTCAATTGGATGCTTTTTTTGGAGCGGATGCGGCTGTGTGGCGAGCCCTTTACTATATAATATATATATCCATGGCAACGTGGACTCAGTAGGCTCTTATTACTGAGTAAACTCCGTTGGGCCCACCGTTAATGTATCTGGTCTATCCACGCTTTGTCCATCCGTTTTTTTCATCTTATTTTAGGGTTTGAAACCAAAATTTAAGCATACCCAAAGATCAAGTGGACCATACCATTGGAAACAGTTGGAATAATGACTTCCACCATTGAAACATTTCTTGGGCCTACAGTGATGTTTATTCTCATCCAACCTGTTCATAAGATCACACAGATATGAATGAAGGGAAAACACAAATACAAACTTGATCCAAAAATCCGTGGCCCCCAATAAATTTTCAACAGTAGAGGTTCAATTCACACTTTCCCACTGTGTGTTTCACTTGAGGTTAGATATATTTCATTTTTAGTCTTAAGCCGAAAAGTTATCTGTTAAAATGGATGGATGGAGTGGATAAAATACATAAATCACAGTGGACCTCGCAGAGTTTACTCAGGACGCTTAGCCTACTGAGTTCTGTACGTAATCCGCTTCCAGCAGTGTGTGGCGAGCCTATTGCTATATATATCCATGGTGACGCAATGTATTGACTGGGCTGTCTCTCAAGGCAAAGCAAAATTGAAAGTTGTCGGGTAAAAGCAATGAGCCACCTCTAATCAAGATATGCAATCACCTCAGGTCACCACAAACATTGAGGTGGTATGTCACCTGGATTTTCAAGACCATCGTTTCAAAATAACATGTAGAACATATACCGCAGGACATGATGAAAGTTGAATTGGGACGGTGCATCCACTGGGTGACCAGCCCCCTTGTTTAACACCTACGAGAGGTAGATTCACAAGAGTTTCATCAAGAGGTCATATATTTGAGTATCCGTTGTGGTGAAAATCCACGTGGTGTGTGCAGGTGTGAGGTGTGAGTGTGTTGAATAAAAAAAAAAAAACTGTTTGAATAAATACTCTTATCAGGCAATCATATCCGTCAATTTCTTTTTATAGACATGAAGTTTATGCAACATAAGCTACATGGATCCCACCATGATGTTTGTGAGAAACCATCCTATCCATCCATTTTCCATTCATGTTTGGTCATGAGCTTAGAAAATAAGGTAGATTCAAAATTCAAGTGAGCCACACAACAGAAAAAGTGAGAAGGAAATGCATATTTTGAAACCTTTTGAGGTCCATTATGACTTTTATATGCCGTCCAAACTACTCATAAGTCCTTCTCATTGTTATGGACTAAAAATGACAAAATATTAGCCCCAAGTAAAACATCTATGGCTCCGTGAATGTTTCAACACATTTCCATCCCCACTTGAATTCATGTTGTTTCCATTGGTATAGTCCACTTGGTTTTGGATTTTCTTAGTTGGCTCAATGTCTTAACACAGCTGTCAGGATGGATGGACATGGTGGATTCTTACAAACATCAGTGTGCCATATCTTGGCTTCCTGATGAGGAAATTCATGAGGTTGGGATCCACCTAGGTGGGTGGGACCCCAATTGTTAGGCTCTCAGTGATGTATGTGCCTTAAATCCACACCATCCAACCATTTTGAAAACTCTTTAAGTCATGACCCAAAAAATGAATCTCACTCAAATATTAGATGGACCACACCACATGAAAACTTAATCGATGCTGTCCAACCATTTCGAAACAATCCTGATTGAATTCCCATCATTAAAAACTACATGAATTCCACCTGAATGTTTATTTGTCATCTAACTTGTTGATAAGGTCACAATCACCTCGATGAAGAGACCACATAAATATTATCTTGATCCAAAGCTTTGTGGCCACAAGAAGTTTTTAATGGTCAATCACCGAGGTTTCCTGTACTATGGTCTATCTTGAATTTGGAACCGCTGCATTTTTTGCATCATGCCTTAAAATGAGCTTTCAGTATAGATGGATGGTGTGGATGCAGTCACATAAATCATGTGGCCCCACAGTCAGGAGTCCCACTCACCTTGGTGAACCTGGGGTGTCGCCTAATCCGCTCCCGTCGTTGCAACCCGCGTTCAATTCTGACCGTTAACGATAATCTGTTTTATACTGTTTGCTACGATGAAAATCAATGGATGGCTAGGATCACCACATGGTTTTAATCTTTTCCATTCGTAGCCGTAGCAACTTAGATGGACGGACCAGCAATACTTGGGTGAGACCCCGAAACAGCGACCATAAGGCTCATTTCGATGTATACAATTGTATATCCACGCTGTTAATCTGTCTTTCAAAAATGAAGGCGATGAAAATTTCAGGTCGACCACACCATAGGATACAGTGGGGTCATTGAACTCACACCATCAAAAGCCTCCTAGCGTCGATTACAATATTTACTGACCATCTAAACTATTGTTAAGGCCATAAGATCTAGATTGATCTAAATATTTTGTGGCCCATAAAAAGTTTTTCAATTGTCATTAACCATTATTTCTTGCGGTGTGGTCCACCTGTAGATTGTATCTGCTTCATTTTTGGTACCATTGCCTACAATAAGTTAGAAAAAAAAAAAAAGATGAACGGCGTGGATATACAATGCATACATCGAGGGTGGGGCCCTACGGTCAGTGTCTCACCAAGTTTCTCTCCTCCAGGACGATAAGTTTCCGTGCCACGTGTACGATAGGTAAGGGACGCGGATTGCATCCTACCCTGCGGGCGGGGGATCTGTAGGGCCCACCATGATGTAAATGTTTTATCCACGCATATCATCTCTTTTCTCAGATCATTTTAAGGCATGATCCCAAAATCAAGGTAAGTCCACAGCTCCAATGGGCCACAAAATGGGTATTGAACGCGTCCACTGTTAAAAAGTTCTTGGGCGTTGGAGAAGCTTCGGATCAAGCTTATATTTGTGTTTTCACTTCATACACCTCTACATGAACTTATTAATAAGTTAGACAGTAAAAAAAACATTACAGTAACCCTTAGAAAGGCTTCAATGGTGGGTGTCATTACAGATGCATCTTCCTTTGGTATGGGCTAATGAAGCTTTTTACCTGCCTCATTTTTAAGTTGATACTTAAAATGGTCTGCGATGAACAGCGTGAATAAAATACTTATATCCAGTGGCCCCATAGAGCCTTGTCGGTATGGATTTCTTACCCACTATGATGAAAGTGTTTATCCACGCCGTTGATTATTTTCTCATATAATTGTAAGTTATGAGACAAAACGTGAGCCATGTCCAGGGATTAAACGGACCACAAAGTGGGGATTTAAGATATACCATTAAAAACTTCTTGGTGGCAGAAAAAGTTTCGTATCAAGCTGATATTTGTGTTTTCACTTCATCCACGCCTACATGACCTTATGAATGGGTTTTATGTTAAAAAAACATCACAATGGCCCTTAGAAATGTTTCAACGGGGTGTCATATAACTGCATCTTCCTCTGGTGTGGTATAGTAGAGCTGTGGACCCTACTTTATTTTTAGGATCATACCTTAAAATAATCTGAGAAAAATAATGAGCCGCGTGGACAAAACACTTACATCATGGTGAGCCCCTGTCCGGGCAGTGTAGTACGCGATCCGCATCCTTCTATTATTTCCTTAAAATGGGTTCTTGAGGTTTCAGCCAACAATTTCATTCACCTCACGTAAGCCTTAATTGTGAAACTAAACCTAGGGTTACATCGGATAAACTCAAAAAGACTAAAAATACCTCTCCTTCTACATCTGCTTACCGTAACCGTCCATAAATATTTTGGTTAAAATAGCAGCTTTCAAACCCTAAAAAGCCGCCTTTGGCCAGAAGATAAGTTTGGGCCAGCGAAAAAAATAAAAGGATTGTTCGGACTCTTCGGTTAGTCTAATTATTTCCCTGAAACTAAAAATGCAACCGTGACAGATGGACAGGCAACATATGCACTTTCTGATTTCTACTGACAGCTGACTTGATCTCAGGCACCTGTAAATCAAGTGGATTGGCCGCACAAAGGATCGAGTGAGGTAATATTGTGGAGCAGGAATAATCATAATAGGGTAGAGCCATCTATACACGTGGGACCTAAAAGGTCGATGTACAAATCAGGTCCGCTCGTATGCAGGGACCTAGCACGAATAGTTGATAGTTATGACTAAAAAGCTACTCTTAATAAACGAACATACCTATCTGATTTGTGACCACTAGCCAACGGGGTGAGATATACAGCGAGGAAAAAGGCAATGGATATAAACTATTTTAAAATGAAAATCATCTGTATGATGCCGGTATATTTGGTAGAACCAAGCAAATGATCACTCTACCACACGTCATGTGGAGAATGGCTCTACCGTTTTACGGTTCATCTAACCTACTGTATCATTCATTTACTATAAAGCATTTTTAATAGGTGCGGCATCATGTGTCAGATCCATATGCCACTGCATTAGCCAGACTGGCACGTGGGTAGGGTATATAACCAATGCACGCGCATTACTGTTACAGGTACCACGGAAATCGCGGATTGCCTGTGCCCTGTAGTCGGGGCTGGGGTCCACGGATGCCCGTAAACAAATCCACTCCATCCATCAATTGCAAGACCCAATACAACATGACTTTAAGAATCAGGCTGATAGAAAACTCACGTGGACCACACCAGTGAGAACGGAAACGTTTGCCTCAGAGAAATCCACATGGCAGCATCGGTTGGGCACGTTTGCCTCAGAGAAATCCACGTGGCAGCATCGGTTGGGGCCGAAAGTTAGATCCTATACCTCGACCCTAGACCAAC
>JAJHSJ010000760.1:0-42911 GCA_021015155.1 Magnolia officinalis | reverse complement strand
AAAATAGATGGCAAGAGTAGAAGCAAGAATGTTGTTAAGACATATGAAACAATTACAACAACTGTCAGAAAGTGAGAAGCATCCAGATGGTCGGATTAAAGCTATAAATAGCAAAGGAATTTAGTAGAAAAATTTGTCTCATACTAATCTAATCAAATCCCATATATTTTTTTAATTATGTATCATTTACATTCTTAGTGTAATCATTTACTTTTCGCCTGCGGTTTACATTCCATAGTGTAATACGTAGCGCTAGTCAAGTAGCTGATAATCTTAGCTGTAATTTGGGTTTACGCTCATATGCTACATTCAATTCTCCATCTAGGAAGGTGTTTTGTAGCTGCTTTTCACGATCGACTGTAAAACTTTCTTTCCTATTTTTTTTTTAATATTTGTATTTAAAAATTCCTTTTATACTAACGTCAAAGTAATAACCCATCATCAAAAGACGAACCCTACCATCTGAATATCGCTTGATCATATTTACATACCAATTTCATTCAATCTCGATCGTATACTATGTATCTACCTATGTTGGTGCTTAGGTTCATAGTTGTTCGGTTTGAATTGAGTGACAAATTCAATTCTAGCACGACCATACTTATCCCGTAATTAGAATTGGAAATCAAGCACCAACACATACATGTATCCATAAAATTTTGCAAGAGTGAACATTGATATGTGTGGCAGATTTGCTCAGTTTTAACTATTAAAATTTGTAATTAATGAATATATGAATTTGTGTGTATATAAAAATATATACGTATGTATACATTTTCTCTTGCCACTAATGCACACGAAATCGACTGTCCATTCACAAATTCATCCAATTTTAACTGTTGAATATGTATTAAACTCACTCGATCATCCACTTTTCATGTAATCAAGGTATGTGACTATCCACTTGTCTATCCTTTCATACAAAAGCAAACAAAAAAGAAATACTCACAATCAGCCGTAGGAATTATGAAGTACATTTTTGAAAAAAAAGAATTGCTTGTATAACAATGAAAATTGTTCAACATATGAGTATAAATTTAGATTACTGCTAAGGATTGCAGCTACAAGATTATTGTCACTCCTAATATAAGAATAGGCCATTGATTACGTTAAGAAACGTATAGACTATGCTAAGAAACATAAAGGATAATTGATAGATTTGATTTGTTTGATTGCGTCGGTCTGAAACATTTTGCTTCATTGAGCTTCTTTACTATTTATAGACTTCCTTGAGATAACCATCTAGATGCATCTTCTTACGTCCGACAGTTACAACAATCGCTTAAGTACCATTCTAGCCTTTTAGATCTTCTTTGACACCTACCCCACTTCTTGTTCCACCATGTTCCGTCCTTCATTACTAGGCAATGTTTCCACCTTTAGATGACTGTATTATTCAACCAGTGCCAGCTATTATTCTTGCAACAAGTGCTCTAAATACCTCGGTAGATCTTATATGGGCTTATATACTTCTCATGCAATGAGAGGTGCACTTTTCTAATTGGCTCTTCCCATAACAATAAAAAATAAGGTACAATCAGTCTATTGATATAGTCAACCAGGTGGGCCCGTGCTTCCACTTGATGATGCTATCCTTACTATCAATAGACTTTGAAGGATGCTCATTGGGTAGAAAACGCTCAAGATGTTATTTCATGAAAGAGACGGCCATAACTTCTTTAGATGCATTCATGATCCGTTGCCATTTGCCACCTAACACACGACGCACGACTTGGTGAAGTCGGTGGGTCTTTCCATGAGAGCCCGTAAGTCATAGAAGGGCTTCGGTCAATGGACTTTGATGGAAGCCCACTACGTTGTATATCTGTAATTGTGCAAATGATTCATTTTCTCTACACTGCCAAATTCTACAACAGCCCGCTCCAGTTCCTCAACTATGATCTGTCTATAGAAAGAAAGAAATTGAGTCCTTCAATGTATTAATAAAAGCAAGTAATAAAGAAACTTTTGTTTGCAAAACTTGTATTTCTTTTCCGTGTGTACTGTAACAGAATGGTTAGGACTATCGGAACAATCTACTCTGTCTATGGCCCATCCAAGGTTTACCTGGTCCGGATCTAACAAGCAAGCGCCTGATGAGTTTAATGATTGTAAGCCAGAAACGGCATAGTCCACCCCAGGGTCTTCCGCTCGTGTACCACAATGGCACGCGTGAAAAGTGGCATGCCCGCAAACGATGCGAATTATAAGTAGGACTCAGGAGACGAGGCAGGGTACACGTGTGGTGCCACCAGGGCCTCTCTCATCAGGGGATCCATGCATTATTGTAGATGCCTTGTCAAGAAGATCGGATTGATCTGATCTACTAGCTGGCCACACGTGTGCATTGTGGGCTGTTCTTGAATTTCTGTTAACCATTCATTTTTGTTGTACATGTTTGGCTAACATGATCATCATCAAATCAGCTTGATCTTGTAAACACGACATCTACTCATTGTGTTGGTCTAAAATTCGTCCACGTGTCTAGTTTACTGGCGTGTCGGAATTCATTGCGCTCTGGTTCAAACTGAACGCCTGTGAATGGCGTTGAGATAGAGCTGTTGAATTAAACGGCGGTAGATGAATTAAATGACAGTAGATCAATAGTCTATTCTTCCAACTGTCAAATGTACTATTAGGTAATTTGTGGACAATGTAGCTCTTTTGTTAACGAGTTTTTTTTTTTTTTTTTCATTGAAAATCAAGGATTTTAGAGAGTGCATCAAGTGTTTAATCGAATAAAAATTGGTTATAGAGTTTGAAAATAAAACTTACTACTATTTAGAATCATTGTCTTGACTGAGACCAATGATGTGCTTAATTGAGCAGTGTGCTAATGATCAAATGATAGGTGATATTGGTCTTATAAATTATTGTCGACTTAACGTATGAGCATAAGGCCGAGATGAACAAAATTGCTCCTAAGTACTAAGGGTTTCACGCTAATGAGTGGTGGAGATGATAAGTGGTCCTACGAGAATAGATAAACACAACATTGCGTTGGAGTTAATTGATTTTGATTTAGTAATTTTTTTATTATTTAATGTCATAACCCAATATGCTTCTTTGTTATTTATAGATTTTTTAATGACATCGTGAGAATAACTGCAGCTACGTGGAGACATCATATACTGCCACCTGTTAAGTGATGGTTGCCTCTAGTTGTTTGTACTTTTGTCTTCTTCAAATGCATCCTTATTGAAGTAGTTAATTATTAATTATACTTCGATACTAATGTAGTCTTAATGGTTTCTTGGTCTGACTCTTCTAAACTTAATTATTTATGAGTTGTTCTTTGTATATTTAATACATGATGTAAAGATTTAGTTCATACCATGTGGCTATATCTACACTGTCGATCCATGTACCACTAGATTTTGCCCGAATATAAGAGCCCACCTGATCATAGGTCTGATCATGCACACTTGTCCTCTTCACAACCCATGAGGCTAGTGGCAAAACAAAAGTTAACACTGGCGGCATCTAGAAGAATGCTAGAAATTTATGTGAGGGAGTTATATGCAAGAAATGCTCTAGTGCTCTCAGAGCAATGTAAGTTAAAGTACTCCTAGTTGCATTGGTACACACAATCGAGGATGCGACTTGTTTGCGGCCCTAAAATGTGGAACCGACCATCGGACCCTCCTCAATGTATGTATTGTTTATCTACGGTGTCCATCCCTTTTGCCAGCTTTTTTGAAGGCATGTCCCAAAAATGAAATAGATACAAATCTTAGGTGGACCACACCACAGGAAATACTAGTCATTGAACGCCCACCACTAAAAACTTCTTAGGGCCAGCTGTAATGTTTATTTTCCATCCAACCTGTTGATAAATGTCACACAACCCTGGATGAAGGAAAAACAAAAATATAAGCTTGATCCCAAACTTCTGTGACCCACAAAAAGTTTTCAATGGCTAATGATGAAACAGTGGTGTGGTTCACTTGAGATTTGTATGTGCTTCATTTTTGGAATCATGGCTTAACTAAGCTGGAAAAAAAAAAGGGTCCTAACTCATGGTTTGGTAGTAGATTCACGAGAGTTTCAATACAGTGGTTATAAGTTCGTGCATCCATTTGCGGTGCGTGTGGGTGAAAAACAATGCTAGAACAAAGGATGGACAATGTTTATGTCATTTAAATATAAGCCATTGTCAGAGACATCTCTGTGGACTCTACAGCCCCGGGACTCTAGTTGCCTGCGACTGCAAGCTAGGTGGGGCCCACCACCCCATCCATCCATTTTAATATATGGTGCTAGGGCAGGAGCCTAAAAATTAAGCTGATCTAAAACTCAAGTAGGCTGCATGACGTAAAAAAGTGGGTAGGAAAACTTTCTTATATCCACCATGATATTAATATGCCATCCACAATATGCTTTATAAGGTCATTCCTACGTGATGGACACAAAATTACTTACATGATCCAAGACTCCCATGGCCCTATTAATGTTTCAACAGTAGATGTTCAATCCTCACTGCTTCACATCATATGGCTTAGTTTTGAATCTGCATATGTTTTGGTCCCTGTCCTAACATGATCCGGTAAAAGGAATGGACATAGTGAATTTCTCACAAATATCATGCGAAAGCCTATGCAGGCATCCTCATCTGTGGTGGAGCCAACACCATGCAGCTCCATGGGGAAATGCTCTCTGACCCACCCTAATGTATGTATTTTATCCACAACGTGCACAGCTGAAAACTTCTTGAAGCTACAAAAGTTTTGGATCAAGTTGATATTGTGTTTTCCCTTCATCTAGTGCTTGTGTGACCTTATGAACAGGTTGGATGGCAAAAAAAAGTCACTGTGGAACCCCTATTAAGATTTCAACGGTAGATATCATTATTTCCACTGTTTCCTGTGGTGTGGTCCGCTTGATCTTTGGATATACTTCAAATTTTGGGTCATTCCCTAAAATGAGTTGGAAAAATAGGTAGACAGTGTGGATAAAACACATACATTATAGTGGGCGCCACGGAGTCTTTGCACCTCGGAACTGGGTAGTGTCGGGTTCACCACGCAATCCGCGTCCGGAAGATTAGTTACTGGGACTTTTATTACTGGGGAGTTGGTTGATGTATACTCTGCTAAGTATGAAGCTTGATGCACAGGCAATTTGAAATTGTACAAGAGCCATACAATAATTCAAGTTAAATAGTCTAAATTGTGGAACCCACTGCTGTCCCTAATCTGATAGTTAGATAATCAAATTACAGTTTTTTTTTTTTTTGGGTTCATGATAAATATAAACTATAAAAACACAGTTTTGGACAGCTTATTTGTAGTACTTGCACGTTAACCTTGCAACTAACACACATTTTGGTAAATTGACGCAGTGAATTCAATGGCTGTCATTGAATGACTAACCTTATGATCAATCGACTTTGATGGAAACCAGCTGGAAATTCAAGCTTTTATTTCATGAAAGAGATGGCCACTACTTGTTTAGATGCGGTCTTGATCCGTTAATAGCCACCTTAGACACGGCTTGGTGAAATGACGAAGTCAATTTGGTGGGTCAATCCATGAAAACCCTCTGTTACGGAAGGGTTCCCATTGGATGATGCTGATCCTATGGTCGGTGGACTTTGATGGAAGTCCACATGTTGGATAGCTGTAATTGGACCACTGATTCATTTTGTCTACAATGCCCCCAGTGGATGGGTGGCTGTAATTATGACTCGTATCAAGAGTTGTTTGTTAATGCTGAAATTGAAAAGCACTAAGTGATTTTCTGCGACATTGCATTGAATTCTTTCCGCGATAGGAGAGTAGCTTAATGGTGAACGCGGAATGCGCTCCGTGAAATTCTATTAAAAAATTTTTTGCTTCCAAAATTACCCCTTTTAAGTTACTATCAGAGCTATACACGATCAGAGTTAGCTCGGTAACTCGCTCGACTCGACTCGACTCGACTCGGCTTGAAATGAGTTTGAGCCGAGCATGAGCTAATTTTTGGTGCTCGAATTGAGTTCGAGCCGAGCACGAGCTTGACCCTGCCCGACTCGGCTCGACTCGAATAGTACTCGAAATCAACTCGACTCGGCTCGATTCGGACTCGACTCGGTATGTTGGGGGCCTTGCACAAAACCTTAGGATCTAGCCCTCCAAAACAAACCGGAATTATGGATAATAAAGCAATGAAAACAATCAATGCATCAATCACACACCACACAAGAGAATTTTACGTGGAAAACCATCAAAGAGGTAAAAACCACGGGACCTCGTCCAGATCAGTAATCCACTATGAAGTAGAACGTTACAAACTTCTTCACTCATGCAGGAGTAGATAAACAATGAGAGAAACAAAGAAAATGGAGAGATCTCACCGATTTTGAGGACATAGAAGCACTGAGATATAGATTGCGCAGTAGATAACCTCCACGAGCATAATCTCTCTTTATAAGCTTCCTCTCTCTCTCACCTTTGATAGCCCTAAACCCTTTAACAAATCCCTTGTAAAGCTTTAGGAAACCCTCTTGTCTTACCTAGAAAGCCCTAGGAACTCCTATTTAAAGTTTTAGGAAACTCCTTTCCACATCCCAGTTGCGAAAGGACTTGCGACACGAAATCCATGTAAAGTCGTGGAACGAATCTGCGTAACCTCGACTGGTCAAACCGAGTCTACGACCGGTCGAAAGCCACCTACGACCGGTCGAACACCTCCTTCGACTGGTCGAGCACCCCAGAGAAAAATAGTCCACAGTCGCTGGACTTTGAGTCGTACCACGACTCATGTTCTACGACTGGTCGACCACCACCCTTCGACCGGTCGAGCAGGGCTCACGACCGGTAGACGACGGGTCAAAAAAAATCCATAAAATCTCTCCCTTTTTGACCCAAGAGGGATCCACATTCTTCAAGCTAGCTAGGTTTCTAAAAACCTCAAACTTGCCCTTGAGCAAAGCCTTGGTCATCATGTCTGACCCATTATCGTCCGTGTGGACCTTCTCAAGCTGTAACACATTCCGTTCCAAAGTATCCCTAATCTAGTGATACCGAATCTCTATGTGCTTTGACTTGGAATGCTGACTTGGATTCTTGCTCAAGTGTATAGCACTCTGACTATCGCAATAGACCACGTGCTCCTCCTGCTTCATGATAAGTTCCTGTAGGAACCTTTTCATCCAAAGCATCTCTTTACATGCCTCTGTGACTGCAATGTACACTGCCTCTGTCGTAGACAATGCTACGACCTTCTGTAACTTGCTCTGCCAGGAGACCGCTTCCCCTACAAACGTGAACATGAACCCGATGTAGACTTCCTAGAGTCTGTGTCACCTGCCATATCTACATCTGTGTAGCCCTCTAACACAGGTTTACCGTCACCATAGCATAGGCTCAACCTGGATGAGCCTCTTAGATATCGTAGTATCCATTTCACCGCTGCCCAATGTTCTTTACCAGAATTGGCAAGATACCGGCTGACAATACCAACCGCATATGCTATGTCTGGGCGTGTACACACCATAACATACATCAAACTTCCTACTGCTGACGCGTAGGGTATCTTCTGCATCTCTTCCACCTCTGCCTTCATCTTGGGACACTGTCTGTCGCTCAATCTGAAGTGACCATCTAGTGGAGTACTGACCGGCTTCGCTGCATTCATATTGAATCGCTTTAGGACTTTCTCAATATACCGCTCTTCTGACAGCCAGAGCTTCTTGCTGCTTCTGTCACGGGTTATCTCCATTCCTAGGATCTATCTAGCTGGGCCCAAGTCTTTCATCGCAAAAGACTTGCCCAACTCCTGTTTCATCTTGTCGATCTTCTTGATGTCTTTTCCCATGATGAGCATGTCATCAACGTATAATAGCATAACTAAAAAATCACCATCTGAGAACTTACGTGTGAACACACAGTGGTTCGACTCCGTTCTGTCATACCATGTTTCAACATAAACGAGTCGAACTTCTTGTACCATTGCCGTGGAGCTTGTTTCAACCCATACAAGTTATTCTTCAACTTATACACCATATGCTCTTAGCCATTGACTTCGAACCCCTCTGGTTGGTGCATGTAGATCTCTTCTTCCAGGTCACCATGGAGAAAAGCAGTTTTAACATCTAACTGCTCTATCTCCAGATCCATGTTAGCCGCCAACCCAAACAACACCCGTATGAATGTCATCTTCACCACTGATGAGATATCTCCTTGCAATAGAGCAAGTCCCTCTATCTTAGCCTTCCGTATGGTCCAGTTAGAACCATTGAGGCTGATCATCCTTGATGAGCCACCTTCCATAATTCAAAACCGATCCTACCCGTTCAATGAACTTAGCTCTGATACCACTTTGTTGGGGGACTTGCACAAAACCTTAGGATCTAGCCCTCCAGAACAAACCAGAATTATGGATAATAAAGCAATGAAAATAATCAATTCATCAATCACACACCACACAAGAGAATTTTACGTGAAAAACCCTCAAAGAGGTAAAACCACGGGACCTCGTCCAGATCAGCAATTCACTATGAAGTAGAACGTTACAAACTTCTTCACTCACGCAGGACTGGATAAACAATGAGAGAAACAAAGAAAACAGAGAGATCTCATCGATTACAAGGACATAGAAGCGCTGAGATATAGATTGCGCAGTAGATAGCCTCCACGAGCATAATCTCCCTTCTATAAGCTTCCTCTCTCTCACCTTTGATAGCCCTAAACCCTTTAGCAAATCCCTTGTAAAGCTTTAGGAAACCCTCTTGTCTTACCTAGAAAGCCCTAGGAACTCCTATTTAAAGTTTTATGAAACTCCTTTCCGCATCCCAGTTGCGAAAGGACTTGTGATACGAAATCCGCGCAAAGTCACGGAACGAATCCGCGTAACCTCGACTGGTCGAATAGAGTCCACGACCGGTCGAGAGCCACCTACGACCGGTCGAACACCTCCTTCGACTGGTCGAGCACCCCGGAGAAAAATAGTCCACAGTCGCTGGACTTTGAGTCGTGCCACGACTCGTCTTCCACGACTCGTCGACCACCAGCCTTCGACCGGTCGACGACGGGTCAAAAAAACCCATCACGGTACTCGACCAGGGGTATATATACCCCACTTGTTTTGAAATATGTCATAGCTCACGCGCCTTCGAGTGCAGCATAAAAACTGAAGGATCAAAGAACGGAAGGAATTCACGAACTACCATTTCAAAACAAGTGGGAAAACATCGGACGATTTCAAAAGCAGTAAAAAAGAAAGCAGTGGAGTAACTCATCGACCGTACACATAGCAAGTTGTACAGAAATAAGAACGGTACCCATTCCTATAACCATTTGTTTTTTCCGTTCTACCTTCGACGACTTATCTTACTATAACCGTCCATTTTGCTAGGCAATGATTGGATGGTTGTCATTGCTCGATCGATGTGATTTTAAGGGACCCATAATTTGGATGGTTAGGATGGCTGTATATATATCAGTTTCACGTGTAGAAATGAATCCCCACTGCGTTTTAAACGGTGAAAACTAACATAGAAAGAACTCAAGACAGTTTCGCAGCCGGCGGAGTACCGAGCTTATTTGCTCCGTACCGATATCGAACACGTCTGGTTCCTGCTCCCTACCGAAAACTCAGCTCAAACTCGGCTCGATATCTGCTCGAACTATGCTTGAACTCGGACGAGCCGAGCACGAGTTGGGCATCCGAGCTCGAAGGCTGAGCCGAGTCGAGTACGAGCTGGGACTCGGGCAGTGCGAGCCGAGTACGAGCTGGGCAATACTCGACTCGGCTCGACTCGACTCGTGTACAACTCTAGTTACTATGGAATTTTTTTTTTCTCTTTTAAATGGTTTGCCTAGTAGAAAACTAATTTTTAACATGCGAAACTTATTTATGCCCCACCATGATATCTGTGTTTGATCCACACCGTTCATCAACTTTTTAACTTTTTCATATCATTCTAGAGCATGAGCCCAAAAATGAGGTACATGTAACACTCAAGTGGGCCACACCATAAAAACCAATGAAAATTGAATAAAACTCAAGTTGGCCATCAAAAACCTTTTGGGGCCATAAAAGTTTTGGATCAAGATGATCTATGCTTTTTCCCTTCATTTGGCCTGTATGAGCTAATCAACGGATTGAATGTCAAATAAACAGTACATTGGGCCTTAGGAGAATTTTAATGGTGGATATCTAATCACTATTGTTTTCCTGTGGTGTGGTCCACCTGAGATTTATATCCCTTTCATTTATTTTATTTTATTTTTTGTTGGTGAAGCCTAAAATGATCGGTAAAAATGGATGAACGGAATGGATGAAACACATACATCATGATGGCCAACGGAGCACCGACCACCAGCTACGGGGTTGGTGGCTGGGCCGATACGTGCAGTGGGAGTAGGCGCATCGAGCTCCGAGTTGTGCAAACGGCTCAAAGGAGATCAAAGTTACATGGGCCCATAATGATGTATTTATTATATCCACACCGTTCATCCATTTTTTGAGATCATTTTACAACATTAGCCACAAAATGAAACATATCCATAGCTCAAATGGACCGCACCAAAAATAGCAGCAGGGATAATGATTTTCAGTTAAAAAATTCATTAGGCCCACTGTAAAGTTTATTTTCCATCCAATATGTTTATAAGGTCACAAATACCTGGATGAAGAGGAAAAACAAATTTCATATTGATCCGAAACTTCTGTGACCCCAAAAGGATTTCAATGGTAGACGTTTAATCCCCCACTGCTTTTGGCAGTGTGGTACACTTGATCCTCATGCCTTAAGATGAGCTCAAAAAATAGATGGACGGTTTGGATATAACACATACTTCATGATGTGACCTACAAAACTTGTTAACGTCAATACACTAGCCAAGCCGCTTCCACCGCGAATTTCCTGCGAAGGATGTGGATTAGCTACGAATTCCCCACGCGGACGCGGATTAGCGAAAATGGCTACTGAAGTGACTTCACCAAGTTATGTGGGACCTACCATGATGTGTGTTGTATCCACACCGTCCATCCATTTGGTGATATAAATTTAGGGTATAAACTAAATAATGAGTCAGATCTAAAGCTCGAGTGGACCCCACAACAGAAAATAGTGGAGAGAGTGCCGTCCACCATTAAAAATTTCTAAGGGCCACAAAAGTTTTCGATTAAGCTGAAATTTGTGTTTTACCTTCTTTCATGTCTGTCTTAACTTATAAACACGTTGGATCTCAGATAAACATCATAGTAGACCTTAGGAAGGTTTCAACTGTGGGCGTCACTCTTCCCACTGTTTTCTGTGATGGGTCCACTCCAGATTTTGATCTGACTCATTCTTTGTCTAATTCCCTAAAATGATATCTTCAAATGGATGGATGGTGTGTATACAACACATATATCACGGTGGGTTCCACAAAACTTAGGCTAGATATTAGCTACTGACAAGCCTTCTGCGTGAACTTCATGCGAAAGATTTTGTGTGGGGCCTACTGCGATGTCTATTAGACAGTCTGCCTGTCCATCCATTTTTCAAGCTCATTTTAGGACACGCGACCAAAAATAAGATGTATTAAAAACTTAACTGGGCCACACAATAAGAAATAGTAGGGATTTTGTAACCACCGTTGAAACATTTTTATAGCCACAAAAGTTTTGTATCGGTTTAAGTTCATGGTGTTTTCACTTCATCTCAGTCAAAATGACCTTATAAATAGTTTGGATGGAATATAAACATCGAGATGGAGTCTAAGAAGGTTTCAACAGTAGGCATTCCTTTCCCCACTGTTTCATCTTGTATTGCCTACTTGAGTTTTGGATACTTCTCATTTTGGTCGAATGTCCTAAAATGAGCTTGAAAAATGGATGGACGTGTTGGATTTCTCGCAAAGATCATAGTGGGCCCCACCCAAAATCCTTGCATGCGCTCGAACTTCATGCGAAAGGCTCTCGTTAAGAAATCCGCGTCCGTACATATGCCGGATTTACTGCTAAAGCTTCTTGCAAAATTCCGTGCGCTGGAAATATAGGTGGGGCACACCTTCATGTTTGTGTGTTTATTTTAGGGCATGGGATTGGAGGTGGATCCAATAATCAAGTGGGCCCAAAACATGAGGATTGAACATCCTGATTTAAAATATTCATGGGGCAACATAAGAAATTTATCTAATTTTTATGAATAATGATATTTTATATATTTTTTTTATATGAATAATGATATGTTAATTTTCTCTTAATTACTTTAGTTTATTTGAATTAAATAAGATAATTTTATTTTCATTTAATAAAAAATAATTTTTTTATAATGTAAAACATTTCCAAAGGAGATAGGGGCAAATGCATCAAATTAACATATTTTGGACATTTCATATGCTTGTTAACAAACACGTTGTTTGAAATTCAGTATTTAATTTTCAGACTTTCGCCATAATTACCAAACAAGTTTTTTAACTTCAAATTTAAGATTCAGCCTTCAGGTTCATTCTTTAGACTTCAGATTTAACAACTGGGTCCCAAGTTTTAAATGTCCAACTTGTATATTACCTAACATTTAACAAATAAGATGTCAGCTTGGATGACTTATTACAGAGCAAATAATAGATTGATAGTTCCCAAACGGAAAATGTCAATTCTATGATATATCTAAGTTGAGAGCCATAACTCGATTCACAAGAAATTATATAGTGTAAACTATTTACACTCGTTTTGGTATATTCATGTGGATCGAAAAGATGTCGCTACGTGTTGTCATTGTGCACTCAATGATTAACAAAATTTTACTAGCGTATTAAAGATATCTTTTACCTACTTCCATCCGTGGCACCTCACCTGCCAAAAACAGAAAGATATCTTTTACTTCCTTCCTTCCGTGGCACCTCACTCTTGTCTGCAGATAATACACTACTCGAGATATGAATTTTATCACAAATTCAAATATGCTCGTCTGAACATGTTGGATGGCAAATAAACATCACCACCACTGCTTCCTGTGGTGTGACCCACTTGAAAAGGTTTCAACAATAGCGTCACTACCACCACCGCTTCCTGTGGTGTGACCCACTTGAGCCTTGGATCTGCCTTATTTTTAGTCTCATTCCTTAAAATGATCTGTTAAAAATGGATGGACGGCGTGGATAACACACATACATCGCGGTGGGCCCCACAGAGGCCCTGTAAGGACCGAGTCCGTCCTGGTAGAGATAGAACGCAATCCGCGGCCCCATCTTTCGCACGAACGGGTTCGAGGGACCGGCGAAGCAGACCGAAACCAATAACAGGTTCTCCACGTCTTTAAAAAATCAACGCCGTCCACCGCATCCCAAAACTGTATGAGATGTGGCCACCTCAGCAACCTCCGCCCGTGCATGAAACTCCTCAACCTCGAGCAACTCCTCCAATTCCAAGCCCACGCAATCACCACCGGCCTTATAGACGACCCTTTCGTAGTTGGAAATCTCCTCGAATCCTTCCTCTTCATACAATCCAACCCCAACGCGTTCAGCTCCGCCGTTCGTCTCTTCTCCCACTCCCCCTCTCCCACCACCTTCATGTGGAACAGCCTCATCAGGTCTTACGTCTCCAACGATCTTCCCTGCCATGCCATCTCCCTGTTCGATATAATGCTCCAACGAGGCACCTCCCTCAATAACTACACATTCCCGCCGGTCCTCAAGGCGTTTTCTCAGTTGCAAGCGTTCCGCGAAGGTGGACCCGCTCATTCTCTTGTTATCAAGCTTGGGTTTGATTCTGATGCCTTTGTCCAGAATGCGCTCGTGCATTTTTATGGGGTTTGTGAGCGTGTGGATGTTGCTCAGCAGTTGTTTGATGAAATTGTCGAACCTAATGTTGTCGCGTGGACCTCTCTCCTCTCTGGTTATGCGAAATTGGGGGATTTGGAGTGTGCGCGGAGGGTGTTTGATGTAATGCCGGAGAAGAATTTGGTTTCGTGGAGTGCGATGATTTCTGGGTACGTGCAAGGTGGGCAGTTTGTGGAGGCTCTAAGACTGTTTCATGAGATGCAAGTCTTGAAGATTTGTCCCAGTTTGCCCATTTTAGTGAGCATTCTGATAGCGATAGCAGAGATGGGAGCACTTCAAGAGGGGATATGGATTCATGGTTTTATAGAGAGGAACGGGTTGGGCTGGGCTCCAAACTTAAGGGCGAGCTTAGTGCATATGTACATGAAGTGTGGGGATGTAGTTAGTGCCTGGCAGGCGTTCGATAAAATGCCGGGTAGAGGTTTGGATGTGTGGAATGCAATGATTGTTGGGCTTGGTTTACATGGGCAAGGGGAAGAGGCATTGAGGCTTTTCTCGAGCATGGTGAGTGAAGGGTTGCAACCTGATGATATAACCTTCATTGGGGTGCTATGTGGATGTAGCCACGCAAGGTTGGTAGATAAGGGCTTGGAGTGTTTTGCTAGCATGAACACAGTGTACAATGTCTTGCCCAAGGTGGAGCACTATAGTTGTGTGGTGGACATGTTGGGACGGGCTGGGCTCATCAAAGAGGCATTGGAGGTTATCCAGAGCATGCCCATGGAAGCAAATGGTAGAGTTTGGGGATCGCTCTTTGGTGCTTGCAGAAATCACGGGGATGCCGAATTGGGAGAGATTGTAGGGAAGCATCTTATCAAGCTAGAGCCTCACCGAGCCGGGCGCTATGTGCTTTTAGCTAACATATATGCCTCCATGGATAGATGGGAAGATGCCATCAAAGTGAGGGAGTTGATGAAGCAAAATAGGGTGGAGCTTGAGCCTGGGTGTAGCTTGATTGAAGTTGATGGGGTTGTTCATGAGTTTCTTGTGGGGGATAGAGTGCATCCTCAGACGAATGACATTTATCGGAAGTTGGATGAGATGGTTAAACTGTGCAGGTGCAAAGGGTATGTTCCGAACACAAAGCACGTGCTGTTTGATATTAGTGAGGAGGAAAAGGAGGGTGCATTGTGTTGGCACAGTGAGAAACTTGCTGTCGCATTTGCATTGATATCCACTGATCTGGAGGCAGTCATTCGAGTCGTGAAGAATCTCCGCATCTGTGGGGATTGCCACTTGATGATGAAGGTTGTTTCTAAGGTTTACGATCGAGAGATAATAATTAGAGATCGTAGTCGATTCCACCATTTCAAACAAGGCCGATGTTCTTGCATGGATTATTGGTGAGAAGATACTCTATGGGTGTGTTGTAATGTATCTTCTTCTGATTGTCCTGGTAGTGCTCCATTGTGACAAAGGTCCTTTCGAGCATTAAGACCAAATGGAGGCAAGTGAAGACAAAGTTTGATAGTGTCTATTGAGGGTCTTCATAGAGATGGGCCAATGAGTTTGGGGTCCTTCACTTTTGGTGACCACATTGTTTCTATTGTTAGAGGCAAGGTGTCCCGTATCGGTATCGGTTGGCGTAACGGTGCCCTCCAAAACTGATACGGATACGGGGGCGTAACGGCGATACGGGGGTGTAACGATCCGTAACAGCGCAATTTTTTTTTTTTTGCCAAAAAAATATGAAAAAATATGGATTAAATCTGGAATATTCTAAGCATTCCAAATATGCATTCATTTATAAATTGGAACATGTTTATGGTGGTGTAACGGTCCACTCTTTGGTGAGAAGTTGTATCGGACTGTCTGATTAATTTTTTTAACCAGGTAACTTGAATTTGATTACAAAATTTATATATTTAATTTTCTAAATATGTAATTTATATACTTAACAACTTGATATCATTTCTCCCAATAGTTCTTTAAAAAAATGAAATTAAATTAAGGTAGATGGTGTTGCCAATTTGGGGCCGACTTGGAGGACCAATCTATGCTCCAAATCAGCCTCAAATTCATGCCATTTATTGTTATTATCCCACTTATAAATTCGTGAACATTTATTAGATAGTGAATCATAAAAAAAAATAAAAATCAAAAGGCCCTATTTTAAAAAAATAAAAGTCTACAAATTAACAATTAAAACTATTCAAACAATTTGATTTTGGCATTGTGAGTTAGAAATTGCAGTCCATAATTTAATTGCTAAATTTTAAGTTAATATATGTCTCATGTATAGTTTTTTAAGGCTTGAATTAGGCGAGACTCGGATCGTGAAGTGCAGCACACGTGTCAAAGTTTTTTGGGCCCCACCCGTGATGAATGTGTTATATCCACACCGTCCATCCATTTTGCCAAATAATTTTAGGGCATGAGCCCAAAAATGAGGCACATCCAAAGCTCAGGTGGACTGCACCATAAGAAACAATAATAATTAAACGTTCACCATTAAAAATTTATTGGGGGCTAGAAAAGTTTTAGATCAAGTTGACATGTGTGTTTTTCCTTCATCCATGTCAGTGTGACCCAATTAATAGATTAGATTGAAAATAAACATTACAGTGGACCTTAAAATTTTTTTAATGGTGAGCATTCTATAACCACTATTTCTTATGGTGTGGTCCACTTGAGATTTGGATATTACTAATTTTTTGAATCCTGGCCTAAAATGACGTGGCAAAACCGATGGATGACATGGATAAAATATATACATCATGCTGGGGCCCACTCGGGTCTGATCTGGATGGAAAATAAACGTTACCGTGCGCCCTACGAATGGTTTAACTGTGAAAATCATTATCTCCGCTGCTACTTTTGGTGTGGTCCAGATGACCTCTGGATATAATTCATTTTTTGGGTGGTGCTCTAAAATGATTTCTGAAAATAGATGAACGGTGTAGATTTAATAAATACATCGCTGTGGAGCCCATGTAACTTTGATCTCCTTTGAACCGTTCGTACAACTCGGAGCTCGAGGAGTGTCAGTGCTCGTCTTTGCGTGACACGTACCTACTGCAGCTACCTGCTGCAAATAGAAAAAAAAAATGGAGAGAGGGAAATCGAAAAAGAAAAACAGAGTGAAATCGAAAAAGAAAAACAGAGGGAAAGAAGAGAAGAGGGAAAGAGGAGAGAGAGAAGAGAGAGAGAGAGAGAGAGAGAGAGAGAGAGAGAGAGAGAGAGAGAGAGAGAGAGAGAGAGAGAGAGAGAGAGAGAAGAAGAAGAATAGAAGAAGCCGCGGCCGCAGCCGCAGCAGGGTGCGGCCACAGCCGCAACAGCAGCCGCAGCAGGGCGCTGCCGCAGCCGCAGCCACAGCCGCAGCCGCAGCTGCCGAGAAGCAGAAGAAGAAGAAGAAGAAGAAGAAGAAGAAAGAGAAGAAGAAAGAAAAGGAAAAAAGGTAAGGGTTTTTTGTTTTTTTGTTTTTTTTTTTTCAAAGCCCGTAACAGCCGTTACGGGTCCATAATGGCCGTTATGCCCCGTAACGGCACCGTAACGGCCGTTACGGTCACAAAAATCCGTAACGGCCGTTTCGACCCCGTATCGCGTAACGGGTCCCACCGTTACCGTTACGTATCGGCCGTTACGGCCGATACGTAACCGATTTGGGATACCCTGGTTAGAGGCCCTTGGGTTGTCTTTTATGCAAGGCCTCTAGCATTGCTGGCTGCATTGTGATACAAGAGCCCATGTTCTGGGTCCATTTCCTGCTTAGTTGAGGTGAAATGGAAAGAAAAGGAAAGAGCAAACATTCATCTATTTTCCCCAGGTCAAAGGAAGTGGACCCCAGAATGGAGCAAAGAGGTCTTGAT
Source organism: Magnolia officinalis (assembly GCA_021015155.1). Classification (NCBI taxonomy): domain Eukaryota; kingdom Viridiplantae; phylum Streptophyta; class Magnoliopsida; order Magnoliales; family Magnoliaceae; genus Magnolia; species Magnolia officinalis. The sequence goes on along the minus strand of JAJHSJ010000760.1, from coordinate 25,345 downwards.
GCATTAGCTGATCTTGATGGGCAACCTCCAGATGGTGCAATTTAACGATGATTCACCTCCTATTAGGGATCAATCACCCTTCGAGGAGGCTGTTCTTTGCAGTATCAAGAGCAATACAGCTATCATTCATAGCTCCATCAGTGGCCAATGATTTGTTGGATTGTTGGAGTAAAGAGAAGATTGGCTAAGAAGTTGAGAAGAGATGAAGGCGAAAGAGGTGAAGGACTCTTTGAGCATAAATAACTCCAAATCACTTGTGCTGCTCAAAGTGTTGATGGTTGCGCTGACCTTTACCCTTCATCTCATTTCTACATAGGAGACTCTTGTCCATTTGCTTTGATGTATCTTTGTATATTTTTTCCTTGTGGCGTTTCTCAATGTTTTGTTATAGATTGAATGAAAAAAAGAAAAGAAAGAGCATGACAATCTGTGATTACCGGAGGTAGAAAGTATTTTTTTCATTAAACCTAAAACCAAATTTGGCATTTACCACTTAATCTGTTCTCAGCCATCTCTCTCCATGAATTGCTTGATTTTACAACCATGGTCATTTAATTTTCTAAGGAGCATTGCTTTTTTGTTCAATGTCTAGATAATAGTGAGTGCAGTATTGAAGAATTTGCCAAAATTTTCAAGTTTTCAACCATACAATACACTTTCTTTGGAGGAATTTTGTTTACTCCAAAATGGCTCCATATTACATGGTGTGGCACATGATCCATCTTATTTCATGATTTAGCATAATGTTACAATACAGACAACTTCAACACCATGTTTTACATGATAATGACTCATCCACCTTACATTTGTCAAGTTGCAGGGTTCACCACTGAAGCATGGCCTGAAAATTACACTGATTGATTGGTCTTGCCATCCAATTGGTGCCCATCAAATGAATGGTTAAAATGAAGTGGTTAGTCCATATTCAATGAGAAAATTGGCAATGCTCTATTTGGATATGGAAAGCTGGCTTGTCCTGTGTAACATGTGCATGATGGATGAGTCACCACTAAAAAAATTGAGGTGAACAATGACTGCAGTCCAGCACATTATAATATGACAGGATGGTATTATTAAGAATGACATGAATGTTACCAATATATGGCTGACGATTTAATTTATAACAACATGACAAGATCCACGACAAATTGCCACTGAACTCTTGTGTGATTAGGAGCTGTGTACTAATTATTGAAAGAAAAGAAGGGAGAATCTTTCCCAACTCTCTTCTTTTTTTTTTTTTTTTTCAAACTTTATCGTCTCATTCCATCACATGATCAGTTGGGCCTGTTTGGACAGTTAGGTGGTATGAAATTGCATTTGGTCCCATGTAAATTCCATTCGGCATTTGGAAATGCGATGGAAAGGAATGGATTGATCGGATTAATCCACGTATCATCTACTGCAGGATTTCTAGTGGATTCTGAAATCCACTACATCTGTGGGCCCCATGTTGATGCATGTTTTTTTATCCATGCCGCCCATCTATATGCATCCTTTACACATGACATTTGAGTTGCATATGCATACAGGAGACCAGCATTAGTTGTGAAATCTAGTCCATTGATTACAATCTCAAATGTGAGATTAGACGGTCAAAATACCATAGTATTTCCCGACATGCAATAATGGTGTTAGTTCCATTTAATGCAATTCCATAACATTTAATCTCGCGTTCCAAACAGGCCAGAGTAATCTTTCCATGTCTTTATTGAATTCAAAACTCAATTGAACACCAGGGATGCCAGAAAACAAATAAAAAGAGGCTTTTCAGTAGCCCTGCTACTTCTCTTCATCTGTTGAAAACAACCAAGAGAAGAAATTTGCTGGCAAAGCACTCCCATGTTCTTCTTTCTTAGATAGGGTTGTGGGAATCTCTAGAGGAAAATCTTTTGCTGCATGCCCTTTTGAGGCACATGCTCCCTTCACAAATGTCATGTACATAGTGAATTTCCAAAGGTAACCAATGACTCCGACAGTTGCATGCATGAATTGACGACTCATCCAAAGTAGGAAGCAACTTGTGGATTCGTCTCGGACACAGTCGAGCCCAATCTAGTTTGGCACCACGCATCAGAATTAAAATTAGAGGGTGATGACTCAGACCTCGCTACTTGACTCAGGACTGAACGAGTCGGTCCAAGTCTCAAGTCTTTAAAACCTTGGTTGCATGTCTGAAGTTCCCTAAATCTTGTCATTTCTTATAATGCCTCTTTATCTGATACACAACTCACTTGTTAGTTCTGTGATACAACTCTTGTGGTGGTATATCTTTCAAAAAAGAAGAAGAAGAAGAAGAAGAAGAAGAAGAAGAAGAAGAAGAAGAAGAAGAAAGCTGTTGTGGTGGTAAACAATAATCTTGGGTTTGATTCGTGGATGTACATGATCTTGTACCCTAATAGCTAGCAGATTGAAAAACAGAAAAGTGAAAATGATTGGGCGACAATTTGTTAGCAAAACTCAGTTTTAAACTCCATATTTTTCTTTAAAAAAATAAAAAAAGTCTTATTAAAAAACAAGAAAGAAACTTTTGGGGGCAATTTAAGAATAGCAATTGGTGGTCACCATCATTGATACAATTGAGCAAATGGTGAAAGATTTCAGTTGAGACGGATCAATTTACATATGGAATACTTGGAAAATGAAAGGGTTTAAGAGATGTGAAGAATAATATTAACCCACTATTCAATTATCTATATACATAATTGCATAAACATTTAGAAGTTTTAATAATTTTAATTGAAATTCTTCACTTTAACCTTATTTAGATAACACACATTTATGCATCTGTAGCCCCTTTTTTTCATTCTGTTTTATTGAATTGGAACTGTATTAAACCCGAACTTCTATGTTCTCTGTATTTTTTATGTTCCCGTTTTTGTGATTGAATTTTTTTACCATCTTTTTAATGATTGAGACCAAATAAAACCTGAACCTTTCTTGTATTATCCTTTTTTCCATACGACATTTTCCTAATTGTGGGGTGACATGCATGGATGAAGGATGTGCCCCTATTTATAGTCCATGCCAGGACTATTGGTTAATCATAGTTCCCTAAACAAGAAAGACCCGGCTCCCATTTGCTGCAGTTCGATTATGTTTCAAAGCAAGCAAGCCGGACGATGTAAAATGACAGCAACAAAGGCGACAAGTTCTAAAGCTCTGCTAACCTCTATGACAACTAAAACCCATGATTTTGGCTTTTCAAGTACAAAATCTTCTGTTTGTGTACATGTGTATGCACACACAGACATACTTGGTGAGGAGATTTTGATGAAATTTACCTTTCAAAGTATCCAAAATGTAATAAAACTTACACTATGATCTGATAGAATCCTAAAACTGGCATATCACAATGTGGAACACAACATGACTTGTGGGCCACTCGCCCAAGAAAAAATAAATTAAAATTTGAACTGTATTTCACTAATATTACATCCATCGTATCTGACAAATGTGGTAATTTACAAACTGTGACATCCCTTGCAAGGCGACGCTTGCATCCGCTGTTCTGTTTTCCTATTCTCGATCATGTTACGGTAACAATGATAATCACATTAAAAGGATTCGTAGGAACATTCTCAAGAGAATTTACATGATCATCTAGTGAACACCATACATGCGGGTATGAAGAAACTCATACTTACATGGCACCAATGCAGCTAGTCCTACTTGGTGTAGGAGCTTCGTCTTCTTATAAGATCTCCAAATCTCCTAAGCAACGCTTTTTTCCTCCGATGGCTCATTTCTGAGCTCCTGTTGCTCTCCGCTTCATCAAAATGATCCCCATCTGTATGTTCGAAATCATCCGAGCTAACTGTTTCTGCATCATCTATGAGTATTGAGGGAAGGCTTCTATGTCGCAGTCTTCCATTAACGGTTTCAAGCATGCAATCCTGGTCTGGTGAGTCCGGCGTTTCGAATATGGATCCCTTAAGCAGTTCTGGGTCCACATCTACATCATTGTACCCATTCTTGATTCTCTGATTTTCTCTCTCTTGTCTGAGAATTTCCAGTTCCTTTGACTGTTCCGTCGCGGATTTTCTAGCTTCTTTAACCGCTATGTGTGGCTTCTTGGATGCCACCGGGTCCTTAGCATCCCCACCCTTGGGAACTGACAAATTGCCGCTTTTGCGTGAGGCTGTCGTCGACGTTGCAGCCACTGAGCTCTTCAACTCCTTTTCATTCTCGAGGGACGCTTCTTTGATCTTATGACGCTCATTTTCTTGTGTAATCCTATGCAATGCATTTACCAAATCTGATAGGTTGTCCTTCAGTTGCGAATTCTCGGCCCTAGCAATCTCCGCGGCTTCTTTTGAAACGGTTGCCTCGTTTAAGGCATGTTTTAGTATGTCCCGCAACCTGGCATTTTCTTCCCTAGCCATCTTAGCTGCGATTTCAGCCTCTTTAAGTGATTCTATCAACATGTCATTCTCTTCTTTTGCATCGGCAATCTCTTCTTCAGACATTTTCATACAATGAACGAAGCCGACTTCTTTCCCATTCCATGCAGTGTTTGATTCCTCGGCTTCTAATTTCAATCTTTCAGCTGCCTCTTCTACCCGTTTTATCTCTCTCCTAGCTTCGTCAAGGAGTGCTTGAAACTTCGCTTCCGTGCTCCTTAATATGATCTTCACACGTTCAGTTTCCATCCTTGCATCGTCCAGTTCTGATTCGGTTGATGCGAGCTTCTCCTTCACCTGATTCGCTTCTGTCGTGACTTCTTTCAAGGCCAACGCCAAATCATCCATGGCCTTTCTGCTCTGCTCTTCTGCTTCGGTGGCTAACTTCAGCTCATTTCTAAGCCGGCTCATCTCCTTGGCTAAACTACGGGTATTTGACAATGCGAGTTCCTCTCCCCCACGGGCATAAACCAAATCCTCTTTCACTGTTTGAAGCTCAGACTCAAGGGTCTTGATGGTTTCTTCGCCGGAATTCATATCAGACCTTGTTGTCACAAGGCACCTGCTCGATACATTGGGATCCCGACTGCTTAGACCGAATGAGACTTCCATGCTTTCAATGTTCTCATGAAGAGAAGCAATCTTGAGCTTGGATTCTTGTAGTGATATCTTTGTCTCCTCTAACTGTTTTGTTAGGGCGAGGAATGAGTTGAATGATTTAGTTTCTGATTCGTTTGATTTCTCCAGTTCGAGTGCAAGCATCTCGATTCGCTTTTTACTTTCAGACAACAAATCCAATGCCCGAGATTCAGATTCCCTTGCATCATGCAACTCCACTTTCAGCTCCTCTATCAAGATCTCCCTTTCGGCCAATTTTGCCTCAACATCTTTCGCTTTCTTGAGTTGAAGATTCAATAATTCAATCACTGAACTGTTTTGAGTAGCTAATCCATTAGATTTTCTGGTCTCCAATTCCTCATCTGAATCACTCGACATGTTTTCAACAACCGGGCGGGAAGTATTAGCTGATTCAAGCAACTCTTTCAGAGAACAGAGCTCCATGGAGAGGTCCTTGACCCAGTTGGCATTGGTCTCAGCATCGAGCCTCGCATCCTCGGCTTCTTTGAGGGCTTTATTTTTCGCACTGATAGCGAACGACAGCTCTCTGTTCACCCGATTGAGTTCTTGTGCGGCGGTGGAAAGGGCCGCAACGTCCAAATCATGTTGTTTCTGAACAGCCTCGAGCTCAAGCTGCCATGCCTGGTCTCTCTTCTGAGCGGATTCGAAGCTGGCCCGCTCTAATTCATTGACACGGACCTTCTCGATCTCCCGCACCTGCCCTTGTGCAAGAAGAGCTTCGCTGAGCCTCAGATTCGCATCTTCTGCCACCTTCTTCATCTCTTTGAGTTCATCAAGAATTCGACATTTCTCCTCCTCTGAAGCTTCCAATTGATCCTTCGTCTTCTTCAGATCTTCTATGACCCGATTCAGTTTCAGTTGCATGTCTGATCCCCTCGTGACTTGTATCTACATTGAATGAAAGAACCCCACCGTTCAAAAAAAAAAAAAAAAAAAAAAAAGAAAAAAAAAAAAAGAAGAAAAGAAAAGAAAAAGAAAGTAATGACGTGTTTGGATGTAGATTCCGCTTAGATTGCGATAACGAAGTTGTGAAAAGGTGACATGTCTGCTTTTGATTTGTCCACCCATTCTCTAATTCGGAAAATGTTGCGAACATTCGCTTCCGCTTGTTTTGAAAAAAATTATCACGATCGAAGTTGATTGTACATCCAAACGCAACCTAAAAACCCCAAATGTGCAGCAAATTGAAATTCAATCTTATTCTTCGAAAATTGCAGAAGTAATGTGCAAATGGAAAGTACCTCCGTCATAGCTACAACCTTGGCTGACGGTGTTCGTTCAAAGGATCATCTGGAATTTGCATTAGCGTCGGATGAAACAGATTGCTCCTTGCAAGATTTATAAGCGGACGTCTCCAAATTCGCAGAAGTAGATGTCTTCGTTGCCATTTCAGAAGCCCTGGATCTCAACCACAAAAAAGTTTCAAAATCCAAAATCAGATCCTTGATATTACATCCATGTTGCACGAAAATGATGAGAAATGACAACCCATTCTGAGCAGAAACTGATAAAGCAATCATAAATCAAGAAAAATCTATTAAAAATCCATTGCAGAAAACAAGAGATCCAATTGAAGAAACAAATAATCAGGAGAGTCTAACAAGAACCTGTCAAAGCCCAAAACAACCAAAACAAGAACAAACCAAGAAAACAGAGACCCAATTCAGAAAACTGGAATTTAAGCTAAGAAGATAGGAAAAGAAAAGCAGATTAAACAAAATACCATCAAAGCTAAAACAGATAAAAACAATAGGAAAATAGAGAAACCTAATTCAGAAAACTGGAATCCAATTGAAATTACAAGAAAAAGAAAAAGAAGAAAAAAGGAAAAAAGAAAAAAGAAGAAGAAGAAGATGATTCTAGCAACCCATGAAAGCAAAACAGATACAAGAATAACGTATCAAAGAAAAAAGAGAAAACCCAATTCATGAATCTGGAACTCTAATTTTAAAAAAAGATTAGAGAAATTCAAAGGAATTTATGTTACCTGAGCTTGGATGATTGATTGTTTAGAGCTACCCAGATATTGTTTCATGCTAGAATATGCTGCAACTCTCCTTATCAGAAATCCAAAAAATGAGAGAGATGTGCACGCGTTGAGAGAAGCGGAGGTTTTTTCGGGTTTCCTTTCGTTCGAAGCGAACGACTCCGTCTAAATTTAGCAGCGTTTTCTTTAAATTTAGCGGCGGCTATTTCTTTGAAGATTTGAGTGAGAGACAGAGAGAGCTTCATCTTAGAAATGTCTACGTTATGCTGTGGGAATTACCGGGCGGCCACGAGTAACGACCATGCATGCACGCATCTCCACCGTACACGTGGTTTGCAAAGCATCAACTTAAACCTTGGAGTCCTGGTTGGACTATGGACAGACTGAATGGACGATCTTAATCATCCATTCTGTGGCCACAGAATTGAAGGTTAAAAATGAGAAATGGTGAATCTTGTGAATTCATCAAGAGAATGTTCGTTGATCAGAGAGTTAGGATCGTCAGATCAATGGGACTATTGGAATATTGCACATCCAACACCTTTCCCGTATCTTTAGACGGTTTGGATTGACGGAGAAACTTTGATGCTCTGGCAGTGTGATGAATGATACGCAGGCTCTTAGAAATAACTTAGAAATTGCGTAAGTGGCATACATGTCTGGAAGTAAACTGACCGAATTATGGGCGCCAGTTTCCATGTATCATGAAATTTTTTATACCCATGTTTGATTATCCGACTATCAGATTGGTGGACATTTATTGGACGGTTAAAAATGAAAAATATTCAATGGTCCTGTTTCAGCAATCAAGTACACATGAATCAGAGGTTAGAATTGCTTAACCTATATGATTTTCAGATAGTGACTCAGCTGCAGACGGCTCCACAATTTAGTTGGTTTAATTTCATGAGTTAATGTACGCCATGCATATAATTTCTAAGTGTCTGCGCATCAAGCTTCATACTCTATCAGAGTATCAAATAACTCTCCGGATTAAAATCTAGTGAGAGCAGGCCTACGAAACTACGAATGCCCAAAGCTACTATGCACGTGGAATGCATGCACCTCCATTCAAACCGTACAACTCGTGGGGGTCCATTCTCGATCGGTCATAAGCTAAAAACAGGAATGAATAGATTATCCTGACCGTACGATCATTAATCGTCAAATGGATGGTTAAAAATGATAGAAGTCTAACTCCCCAACATTCGAGAAACATGTGGACTCTAGAAAAATGATAAATAGTCGTTTTATATTATATACTTATATTTTTGGAAGGTGTACAACTTAGACTGCCAAGTCCAAGTTTTCTCCTTTCTTGTGCATGTGGGGTCTGCAATGGGTCGGGTTTTGCAAGCGGGTCAAGTCACCCGACTGGCTTTTGAGGCGGGTTTGGCATGCTAAATGGGTAGTGGGTTGGGCTCGGCTCTGAAATATGGCCCCTTTAGTAAGCCTATATAGGTTAGCCATGGGCTGGGCCAGAGGATCCAGCTGCCTAGCCCAGACCAGCCCAAAAACCAAAACCAAATGTTTGTATGTATCCACCAACTAAGGATGGTTAGGCTACCTGTAAGCCCATATTCCATTCTTAAACCCGAGTGTGGTCATCTGCGGCAGGTAGGGTTGGTTGAGCCAGAGCTCATTACAATTAGATGGGTTGGGTCCATCTAGGCTTGAACTTAATGAATTATAAGTGGGTTGTGTGGGCCATTGGCTGATGAGTCGTGGGTCATGTTTGGTCTGAAATTCTAAGCCGACTCCCACCCAATCTGAACCCGAACAATTGCCGCCCCCATCTGCCATTGGAGTGGGATGGGCTGGGTTTGAATGGGCTGATTTCTTCATCACGTAGGCCTAAAATAATTCTGGACTAGCTTTTTTAAATGCAGGACCATGGCTACCCATTAAAATAACAAATGGGTCTGTTCCTACTCTCAGGCCCCATCATGCCTCAAGAGGGGCCCACTTTAATTAGAAACCATTTGGCAACAATCAAAATTGTTTCATGGAAAAGCCCATCTCGACAAAAACATCATTGAAAAGAAAATCTTATTGCCGAGACCTTCAACCATCTGTAGTGGGCCTCACGAATTGGATAGTTCGGATAGATGTTTCATGTATGTGTTTTCTCTACGGCTAGCAATGAATATCCATTTTCATGATTATCCGACGTGTCCAATCCAAAATGATCGAATATGGATATGGGATTTTATCCGTTTCAAAAATCTTTACCTGTTTATCTGATTACCAAACATTTAAGTGGGTAGGACCAAATCCATAGCCACCTATCCTACGGTGAGTGGATTAGGTAAGACCCCCATCTCACCCAAGAGATGGTGTGACCCTTATGTCATGCCCAAAATTCGGGTACTGAATAAGGTATTCGGGACCTGAATCCCAAGGATCGTGAGTTATAATATAATGATATTTATTACAATCCACGTGATTCAATCAAATTCAATAAATATTCAACGCCATCTAAAATAAAATACAACTGAAATGTTTATTAAATTTAACTCTTTGATAGTTTGTCCTTTCTACATTGAAATTTGAACATAAACTAAACTTAAATAAAATTTTTTTTTTATTTAAAAAAACTAAATTGAATTAAAACTAAACCTAAATTTTTAGAAAATAAAACTAATAGTAGAGGCCCGCTTGCTCGTAGTATTCCAGCTCTGCACCTGTACATTTTTTTTTAGTACGATGAGCATAACAGCTCAGTAGAGTCATTTCTTACCCAAAATTTAACATGTTTAGATAATAGTAATTTTATAACAATGAAGGAAAATAGAACATAGACAATAAATTTAAGCAACAGAATTGTGAAAATGCGATGCCTATGATATTTTCATGAATACTCTTAACATTTATATCATTTCTTACAATACCGTACCCAAGTGGATGATCACGTTGCATTAACGCCCACGCACTGATACCTCATGGTGATGGACCCAATTATACGTTAGCTGGTCAGACTACTGCTCCAGTTGTACCTCTGACTTATGTCCACGCACACAATTGTACTCATACGCCGTACACAAAGGAGACTCCAAAGGATCCTGTGGATTCTCGGGTCTTTCACCCAAGGGACACGATTGTCCTACTTACTGGCTTTAGGGTCTCTCACCCAAGGGACACAATTGCCCTATTTGCTGATACTATTATCATTCATTTATTTCCTTCACTTTTTCTATAATTTCATAATCATAAGAGATGAATGTATTTCATGAGTTATTCCAAAATCAGTAGCAAAATGATTTAATTGTTCAAATTTCCATACAAAACGTGTAGCAACCCGATGTCATTAAAATTAAATTCTTGAAATTTATTGAAACATCAAGCTATTTACTGTAACAGTGCTATAAATTTTTATTTATTTATTTATTTAGTTATTTATTTTGTAGATACCGCCGAAGAATGTTGAAATACCATGTATATCCTAAAATTATAATTTATTTATTTATCTAATTATGTACGGATATAAGCTAATTATTTCATTTTGATTTCTAATTTTCATAATTTACAAAATAATTATATGGACTTTATATTTAGATTTTTTTTTTTTTAATCAGAGTTTAAATTAGTATGAATTGAAAGTTTAATTTAACATCAGGTTAAGATTTTGATTTAAATAATTTAAATAATCATTTAAATTAAATCCTATAAATCCCTAAATGCTTAAAATTTAAACTTATAACGATTTAAATTTGACAAGAGGGATTCTAAAACTTCTAAATTAGAATACAAACTTAGTAAAATTATTTTATCTATTATATATATATATATATATATATATATATATATATATATATATATATATAGAAATAATTTAGTTAGTATTTATTCTAAACCAACTAATTTAGATTAATTACTCTAACTCAGATTTATGGTATAAATCTTAACACTTGATTTCAGAAATAAAAGATATTATGATCTAATCTACAAGTTAATTAGATTCAGTAATTACTAAAATTCAGAAAAACAGATATTATGTATAAATGAATTTGAAAATATTTATTAAAGTCATTATAAATGAATTTCAGAAAATATATAAAATCAAAAAGTTCATAAGTGGTAGAGAATCACCCACATAATAATCAACTGCAATAATATTCCTATTAAAAATTTGGGAATAAATTTCATAATAAATATCTGAAAATGATAACTTCAGGATAAGATCACATACCTTAAAAGTCTGATAATCTGCTCTCTCTCTCTCTCTCTCTCTCTCTCTCTCTCTCTCTCTCTCTCTCTCTCTCTCTCTCTATAGAGCTCTCTCTCTCTCTCCCTCTCTCTCTTGATCTACCGGGTTTTTTTTTCGATTGAAACTTTGTTTATTTCCTTCTTTTTTAATAGATGTGAGGAACGAAGCGGAAGAGTGGGGGACGTGGACAGTTTCATTTCGTGGGAGGTTCGGCGGCCATTACCGTACAAAAAGGAAGGAAAGTGAAGAAAGTGGTTTAGTCGTGCGGAAGATTTAACTTTTTATTTTATTTTATTTTATTATTTTATTATTTATTTTTAGATATGGTGGGTCTCACTAACGATAATTTAAATCTACTTCGTCCATCACCTTGGCCAGGCCAAGAGAATATATAAGACAAAGAATGAGGCTGATCCAAAACTCAGGCGGGCCACACACAAGCGAATGGTGGGGTTAGTTCATGGGTTGTTACATTCTACCCCTCTTAACAAAAATTTCGTCTCCGAAATTTAACATACCTATCATATGAAGAGATGAGGGTACTTCTCTCGGATTTCATCCTCTCGCTCCCACGAAACTTCGTCCTCGCCATGATTCCCCCACTGAACCTTCACGAGTGGTATTGATCTTGTTTGAAGTACTTGCTCCTTCCTGTCGAGGATGTGAATCTGTTGCTCTATGTATGAAACATTCTTCCGGATTTTCAGCGGCTCCTAGTCAATGATATGCGATGCATATCTCTCGTACTTCCGAAGCTTAGATACATGAAATACGTCGTGGATGCAAAAAAGTTGACGTGGTAAGGCTAGTTTGTAGGCTACGAGGCCTACTCTTTGCAAGATCTCGAATGGTCCAATGTAGCGCAGTATCAATTTTCCTTTCTTCCCAAATCGCATAACTCCTTTCATCGGGGATACCTTCAGAAACACATGGTCTTCTATGACGAACTCTAAGTTCTTTCGGCGATTGTTGGGGTAGCTCTTCTGGCGACTCTGAGCAGTACGTAGACGTTCTTTGATGACGACAATCTTCTCGGATGTCTCTTGTACTAGTTCCGGTCCCAACAATGTTCTTTCACCCACTTCGGTCCAACAACTTGGTGATCTGCAGGGTCTTCCGTATAAAGCTTCGAATGGCGTCATGCCAATACTAGACTGTAAACTATTATTGTAGGTGAATTCTACTGAATAGAGGTGGTCGTCCCAATTTCCCTTGAAGTCAAGAATGCAGTTGCGAAGCATGCCTTCGAGGATTTGATTTACCCATTCCGTTTGACCGTCTACGGATGAAAAGCCGTGTTGTAGTTTAGCGCCGTTCCCAATGCCTTCTGAAGACTCATCCAAAAGCATGATATAAACCTGGGGTCTCGATCGGATACTATGGACACAGGAATGCCGTAAAACCTAATGATCTCCTTAATATACTGTTTGCTTAACTCGTTTAATGAGAAAGAAATACGTATAGGAAGGAAGTGTGTTGACTTTGTTAGCCTATCCACGATACCCATATCGCATCATGATGACGACTTGTTTTTGGTAGTTCGACAATAAAATCCATCGATATGTGCTCCCACTTCCACTTTGTGACCTGTAACGGTTGCAAAAGTCCCGGCGGCTTTTGATGCTCTGCTTTAACCTGCTGACAAGTAAGACACTTGCAACGTAGTTGGCTATCTCCCTCTTCATATTACTCCACCAATATTGATGTCGTACATCACAGTACATCTTGGTTCCTCCTGGGTGGATGGTGAATTTTGTGCGATGCGCCTCATTAAGACTTCTTGTTTTAATTCAGATATGTCTGGAACACATAATCTCCTTTGAAATCTGACCCCCCATCAGAACCTACTCGCCACTCTGAGTTGTCCTTTCCCGCTTCTTCTGTTATTTTCTCTTGTAGCTATGCATCATTCTTCTGCGCTTCTATTATTCATCGTATTTAGAAAAGAAAGTTCTGAATAACTACATCCTAATATAAGAATTAAAAGGCTAATGTAAATGGATAATTTAGAAATTACTAACCAGAGTAGGTTTCACTACTAAATTACTGATATAAGCCCGAGGTTCATCGATACGTAGTCTGACTTCAAAATCTTTAACTATATCAAGCATCTCCCATTCTTTAATCATTAAACTCGCCACCAGTTTACGCGTCTTCCTGCTTAACGCATCGGCTACAACATTCGCCTTACCTGGATGATAGTAGATGTCGAAATGATAATCCTTCAAGAATTCCATCCATCTCCTCTGCCGCATATTTAGGTCCTTTTGATCAAAAAGATACTTTAAACTTTTGTGATCCGAGTATAGTTCAAACTGCTCACCATAAAGATAATGTGTCCAATTTTTTAAGGCAAACACTACATCTGCAAGCTCTAAGTCGTGAATGGGATAGTTCTGCTCATGAGGTTTCAACTGCCTTGATGCGAATGCCATTGCTTTACCACTTTGCATCAGCATGCATCCCAACCCTTGATAAGATGCATCAGTATATACTACAAATCTTTCCCCTTCTGCTGGTAAAGAAAGTACTGGGGCTTCCGTTAATCACTTCTTCAATTCAGAGAAAGCCTGCTCACAATTTTCATTCAATTTAAAAAAAGTGCCCTTCTTAGTCAAGTTAGTCAATGGCCTTGCTAACTTAGAGAATCTCTCAATGAACCTTCTATAATAACCAGTTAATCCGAGAAAACTGCGCACTTCTGTCACATTGGTGGACAGCTCCTAATTTAACACTGCTTCGACTTTCGATGGATCTACTGACAGTCCTTTTTCTGATACCACGTGCCCCAAAAACTTTACTTCATTATTCCAAAAGTCACATTTTGAAGATTTGCATACAACTGATTGTCCTTTAGAGTTTGAAGAGCTATTTGAAGGTGTTTAACATGATCTTCTAGCATTTTGGAGTAAATTAAAATATCATCTATAAACACTATCACGAATCGGTCCAAATACGGTTTGAAGACCTTGTTCATGAGGTCCATAAATACTGCTGGAGCATTTGTTAGTCCGAAGGACATCACTAGAAATTCATAATGGTCGTACCGAGTCCTAAAGGCAGTCTTGGGTACATCTTCATCTCTAATCCTCAACTGATGATATCCAGACCGTAGGTCTATCTTAGAAAAATATTTAGCTCCCTTCAACTGATTGAATAAATAATTTATCCTCAGCAGCGGGTACTTATTCTTGATAGTCGCTTTATTAAGTTGACGGTAATCGATGCATAGCTTCAAAGACTCATCATTCTTTCATACAAATAATACTGGTGCACCCCACGACGACATGCTAGCCCTAATGAAGCCTTGGTCTCGGAGCTGCTGAAGTTGCTCCCTTAATTCTCTCAATTCAACAGGTGCCATATGGTATGGTGCTTTGGAGATTGGTGCAGTTTCAGGTATCAGATCGATTGTGAACTCAACATCTCTCTTTGGCGGTAATCCAGGAATATCTTGGAATACTTCTGAAAATTCATTAACAATCGAAATTTGTTCTACTCCTTGAGGTTCAACTTCCGAGATGGCTGACAAGCTAACCGGTGCTCCCTTCCTTCGCGTCCGATGAAATTGTAATGGTGCTCGCCCATTGATATTTAATATGACTATCTTCCTAAAACAATCAAATTTTGACCGATATAAAGATAACTTCCATCCCTAATATAATATCGTATTTTCGCATCGGTATAACTATGAGATTAGTTGGTAAATTTACGTTCTCGATCATGATCGGATAGGATTTACAAATCTGACTTAGGTCCACTGAATTACTAAGGAGGTTTGCTACCGTTAACTTTTTATCTAAGGGAGTAAGAGATAACTCAAGCGAGCATAAAAGGTAGTAAGAAATAAATGAATGTGATGCTCCAAAGGATGAATAAATGACGATGGTACCTTCGATTACATCGCTGCTAGCTTCGATGTCAGGCTGAATAATGTCATCTATTGGCGGTGCTGGATCCTCATATAAGAGTGCGGCATTATCATAAGTTTGGGTCGCTCCATCCTTAGACTGTGCTGAAACATCATAACTTTGAATTGGGCCCTTGTATTGTTGCGCCAAGTTCTCGTACGGTTGCATTGTGTCGTCTCTTGACTGTATTACGGCGTAGACTTGGCCTTGAGCTTGTGGTCGTGGTGCCTGAACTCCCTGCCTCGACTGATAGTACTTCTGAGGTTTAACCTGTGGAGGCGGCTGCTGATGTGGTCTCTGATATACCGATGAAGGTTCTTGTTGTGGTGGCCTCGAGTATGACTGTAGCGGCCTCTATGGATATGACCGAGGTAGTCTCGAGGAAGGCTGTGAGGCGGAAGGATGTAGTGAAGGTCGCTGTGACATAGACGGTGGAGTCGGTTGCTGGGGAGCCTGAAAGACTGATGTGAAGGTCCTGACCTTTGTGGATACTGAGTGCGCTGTGGTCTGGAACAAAAACGAGAAGTGTGGGCCCTCGAGTCCATAATTATATCAAAATCCTGAAAAACGTGGTGCAAGAAGTGCTGTCATCGGTCTGGCCATCGATATCGATGTTGCTCTCTGTTTCTTAGCTGCATCTTACTGGGCTGGAGATATATGTGTAACAGTTCTAGCACCACTCTTTACGTCCCTCCTCTGATCACGATTCTTCCAATATCCGTTAATGTCTTTCTCCACTGCTAAGTCACGGTCTAACATTTCGGCATAGGTTTTCTGTACGAAAAGAGTTAATCGGCTACGAATAGAGGCTCTTAGACCTTCCTCAAAATTTTGTGTCTTACGGGTTTCATTGGACACCAGAAAAGTTGCAAATCGCAATAGCTCCGTGAACTTAGTATCATACCGGCGCACCGTCATATCACCCTGCTCCAATTTCATGAATTCTCCTACCTTTTGATTTTTCACATATAAAAGGAAAGTATTTATCATCAAACTTCTCATAAAACTGGGCCCAAGTCCAAACTTCAACTCTCGGGTTCATCCTAAAGACTGAGTTCCACCAATGATCCGCCTCCCCTTCTAGCATGTAAATAGCCAATTCTGCTTTCTGGTATTCATCGCACTTCATAACCGTGAATATCTTATCAATTTGTTTCTTCCATACCTCGGCCTCAGATAGGTCAGGCCACCCTAAATACAGCGGCCTCTGTCTTTTGAACATTTCTAATAAAGTTTATATCACTTGCGTTCTAACGTGATATCATTTGATCGTGAACTTTGAGTTGACCTGCGTTTGAGTCTGTCTTATCTGATATCCCACAAGAGTCGTAAGATCACCTATGACCCTAATAATTCCACCCATAAGTGATCCATTTTCAGTGGTATCAGGACCAGAAGTTTCTGATGTGGCTCCGACATCAATGTTTTGATCCGCCATAATTTACGATTAATTAAACATGTAAGTTTAGTGTGTGACAAACAAGGTAGGTTGTAGTAACTAAATTGAATTCTAAGTATCATTAATGGAGTGCATACTATTTAAGGTCTATAGGAACATGAAAAATTTATTGGATTGTAAGAAAGATTTGATGATCTAAAAGACTAACACATGAAGATTAAGAGAATTCAGGCAGTGACCTGTATCAAGGTTGTAGTGCAGAAAATTCAGATTCTTAGGATACTATTCCCGCTAATGTTTCTGATACTTATAAGTATCGGATTGATCTAAAATTTTTTATGAGGATACATATATGAGTATACTATAATTTTATAAAAATTCAGCCTAATACGAAATCTAAAGAAAATTCTAAAATTCGGATAATCAGGTCTGTCCAGAAACTAACGATTTCCGACTAGTATACATATAAGTTAATATTGGTAAAGGATAAACCTACATTTACATTTTGAATTTTTTTTTTTTTACTAAAACTACACTTGTTATTCTATGACTGAGATTTTGAATCAACTTAAAAAGAGTTTTAATTAATTAGTTATGACTTTTGTAAGTTAAGTATTTTCAACTAACTATTACTATCCAATTTAACGTAACATGCTAAAAATTCTTTAAATTCCTTAGGGTCTAGATTTGAGTTATTAGTTCAATGTCAAGTCTAAATAAGATGATGTCAACATAATGCAAGATCCTTAAATTTATATTTCTATTTTTCCTATCATAAAGCAAAGGGATTTATGTTTGGGTCCTTAATTCTAAAGACAACCCTAGGTCCACACTTTTAATCTAACTTAGCTTTGATACCAAACTGTCATGCCCGAAATTTGGGTACCTGAATAGGGTATTCGGGACCCGAATCCCAAGGATCGTGAGTTATAATATAATGATATTTATTACAATTCACGTGATTAATCAAATTCAATAAATATTCAACGCCATCTAAAAGAAATACAATTGAAATGTTTATTAAATTCAACTCTTTGATAGTTTGTCCTTTCTACATCGAAATTTGAACATAAATTAAACCTAAATAACAAAAAAAAAAAATGAATTAAATTAAAACTAAACCTAAATTTTTAGAAAATAAAACTAATAGTAGATGCCCACCTGCTTGTAGTATTCCAGCTCTGCACCTATGCATTTTTTTTAGTACGATGAGCATAACAACCCAGTAGGGTCATTTCTTACCCAAAATTTAACATGTTCAAATAATAGCAATTTTATAACAATGAAGGAAAATAGAACACAGATAATGAATTTAAGCAACAAAATTGTGAAAATGCGATGCCTATGATATTTTTATGAATACTCTTAACATTTATATCATTTCTTACAACATCGTACCCAAGTAGATGGTCACGTTGCATTAACGCCCACGCACTGGTACCTCATGGTGATGGATCCATTTATACGTTAGTTGGTCAGACTACTGTTCCAGTTATACCTCTGACGTATGTCCACGCACACAATTGTACTAATACGTCGTACACAAATGAGACTTTAAAGGATTCTGTGGGTTCTAGGGTTTTTCACCCAAGAGACACGATTGCCCTACTTACTGGCTTCAGGGTCTCTCACCCAAGGGATACAATTGCCCTACTTGCTAATATTATTATCATTCATTTATTTCCTTTCCTTTTTTCATAATTTCATAATCAGAAGAGATGAATGTATGTCATGAGTAATTCCAAAATCAGTAGTAAAATGATTTAATTGTTCAAATTTCCATACAAAATGTGTAGCAACCCGATGTCATTAAAATTAAATTCTTGAAATTTACTGAAACATCAAGCTATTTCCTGTAACAGTGCTGTAAATTTTTATTTATTTATTTATTTAGTTATTTATTTTGTAGATACCGCCGAAGAATGTTGAAATACCATGTATATCAGAAAATCATAATTTATTTATTTATCTAATTATGTACGGATATAAGCTAATTATTTCATTATGATCTAATTTTTATAATTTACAAAATAATTACATGGTCTTATATTTAGATTTTTTTTTTTTAATCAAAGTTTAAATTAGATGAATTGAAAGTTTAATTTAACATCATTTAAGATTTTGATTTATACTTTAATAAATAATAATTTAAATTAAATCCTCTAAATTCCTAAATGCTTAAAATTTGACTTATAACGAGTTAAATTTGACAAGAGGGTTCTAAAACTTCTAAATTGAATCAAAACTTAGTAAATTTATTTTTTATTTTATCATATATATATATATATATATATATATATATATATATATATATATATATATATATATATAAAAATTTAGTTAGTATTTATTCTAACCAACTAATTTAGATTAATTACTCTAACTCAGATTTATGGTATAAGTCTTAACACTTGATTTCAGAAATAAAAGATATTATGATTTATTCTACAAGTTAATTAGATTTAGTAATTACTAAATTCAGAAAAAAGATATTATGTATAAATGAATTTGGAAATATTTATTAAAGTCATTATAAATGAATTTCAAAAAATATGTAAAATAAAAAAAGTTCATAAGTGGAGGAAAATTACCCACATAATAATCAACTGCAATAATATTCCTATTAAAAATTTGGGAATAATTTCATAATAAATATCTGAAAATGATAACTTCAGGATAAGATCACCTACCTTAAAAGTCTGATAATCCCCCCGCAGCTCTAATCTCTCTCTTGATTAAAGAGCTCTCTCTCTCTCTCTCTCTCTCTCTCCTCTCTCTCTCTCTATCTTGATCTAACTGGTTTTTTTTTTTTTTTTTTTTCGATTGAAACTTTGTTTATTTCCTTCGTTTTTAATGGATGTGAGGAACGAGGCGAAGAGTGAGGGACGTGGGCAGTTTCATTTCGTGGGAGGTTCGTTGCGGCCATCACCGTAAAAAAAGAAGGAAAGTGGAGAAAGTGGTTTAGTCGTGCGGAAAATTTAACTTTTTATTTTTATTTTATTTTTTTATTTTTAGATATGGTGGGTCCCAATAACAATAATTTAAATCTACTCCGCCTATCATCTTGGCCAGGCCAAGAGAAATTTAGTCAAAAATGAGGCTGATCCAAAACTTAGGTGGGCCACACGCAAGCGGACGGTGGGGTTAGTTCCCACACAAAAAATAAAATAAAATGGGTTGTTACACCTTATTTTGGGGCTCACCTTGATGTATGTATTTTGTATCCACACCGTCCATCTGTTTTTTCAGATCATTTTAGGGCATTATCCAAAAAATGAAGTAAATCCAATTATTAGGTGGGCCATACCATAGGAAATAGTGGTGATTGACCATTAATGGGCCACAAAA
The DNA here is from genome assembly GCA_021015155.1 of Magnolia officinalis. NCBI lineage: Eukaryota > Viridiplantae > Streptophyta > Magnoliopsida > Magnoliales > Magnoliaceae > Magnolia > Magnolia officinalis. The sequence continues at coordinate 5,451 of JAJHSJ010000760.1, read as the reverse complement.
GTTTTGGATCAAGCTGATTTTTATTTTTATTTTTATTTTTATTTCCTTTCATCTAGGCTTATGTGACCTGATCATGGCAAATAGACCTATTAATGGTAGGGAGTTCAATCACCACTGTTTTCTATGGTATGGTCTACCTGATAATCTAGATCTGCTTCATTTTAAAAAAAAAAAAAAAAACAAAAAAAAACAAAAAATTCCTAAAATTATCTCGAAAAACAGATGGTGGCATAGATATAGAATACATGCATCAAGTGGGCCCCACAGTAAGGCCACACCGTCTTGGACTCTTGGGTGAGTCCAGGGTCTCACCTAATCCAGTCCCAATCTAAGAACATTTGAAAATTTATCACTTAATAATATTTTAATTAAAATATTTAATACTATATAGATGTATTAAACCCTACAATAATGGTTGACATTGACACGAGTGATGAAATTGATATGGTGACAGTTGTTTTAACTTTTAACTGAATTTTATCTTTTTTCTAGTAAGTTTTAATCCACCACACACATATCATACCTACATGTCACTACACACAATCCAAACTGTGGGCCCCATGGATGATGGACCATAATCCGGACATCAAATCACTAGGCTATCTTAACAGTCTAATTTTGCCTGTTGAAATTTGACACTGAGTATATAACGTCCATTTATTTTACAACGCCCATCTACCTTTCAGACAATGTGCAGTCTGTTGTGGCCCCCACCAGGTGGACGGTCCGAAATTGATGATGGTAATGCATTTGAGGAATTGGAGTTTATAGGATAACCCTGTCAATTATTGTAATGCTTAGTTTGGAAGAAACATAACTTATTACTGTGGAATTATAAATTACTGTCCTACTAGCATATTAGTGCCAACCTATCCCGTATGTATGATATCCAACACGTTCAAAAGGTGCCCCATCATAAAGATCACCTGGTGCAAAATTCATGTTGATCCACTTATCATGTGGGCCAGCCTATTGTAAACAATTGACAGCCGTCAATATGATCAAAAGTATACGTGTGGCCCACCTGATGAGTGAGTATTTAGCGATCTTTATGGTTGAAAAGACCTTGTGGCAGGTTGGATGTCATACAAAGATGACACATTGGCACTAACACTCATATTAGGTGTGGCCCACTCATCGGTCCATCCAGATGATGCAACGAAGGCACTTTCCTTCAACGAGCAAATCAAAAGCTTTATTTATATCCAAGAACCCCATCTCGTGCGTTATGAACTCGTCCAAATGAATCTCCTGCCAATAAATATCAACCGTACAAAATATTCTCAGAAATTGAAAGGGGAGTTCATGTAAATGAAATCAAGCCGTCCAAAATCGTGGGACCCAGAGTCATGGATCATACGGAAAAGATTAAACGAGATTATATATACTGATTATCGAAGCATGGACATAAAATGGATGGTTAAAAGAAAACATAGTCAAGGATCCAATTCACAAATAAATGTCTATTAATCAGCGTATAGAATTATCCGATCAATCTGATTTTCAGCTTATGATCTATCTATACTGGTTCCCGTTATTTGGACGGTTCAATTTGAGTTATGTGTGTGCCACGTGTCAGTTGCGTGTGCATGTGTATGGAACTTATACTTTTGGGATCACAACGCATTAGGAAGACTACATTGTCCAGCTGTACTCATTTTGAACTAGTGGGCTCATCAAGACTGTTGATGTGATGGAGCCCACTGTACATGGGGGTACCCCAAAAATTTTATAATCTGGAAGATCCTAGCCATTGAGCCTTTTGTCACGATTTATTTTCTCAACCATCTATTTATAGGCCACTAATTGAACAGTCACGATCTTCCAATCTAGAAGAGTTTTAGGGTACCCTTCATCATCAACAGGTCCACCAATATTGATCTACATCATCGATCCATGGGAAGAATCGAACGTGAATCAAATGGCTTGATCTAGCCCAGGAAAAATCAACGTTGAATCAAATGGGCCTGACCCCAAAAGTTCAAAATCAGGTCCGAACTCAACCATGGCTCGGACCATTAACGGTCCTACCGTAGGGTACTGAAAGTAAAGATAACCTAATTACCTTGTCCATATACCGTTTCACAAGGAGTGGAATATCAGACTTGGCTTTGATTCCTCCAAACAAACGAGCCCATGATGCATTTGCCCCACTAAATCTCGGCCGAGCTGATGCATAACGGCGAGCCATGCATTTCCACACGCCTAAGATAATGGTTTTTCCCCAACCCTTCATACACCAACAAATAAAATTCTAATAATCTTTTATTCCTACTTAAGAGCTAATACATTATAACTAGGCAAGTCAGACTAGGTTGACCAGGTCCGTCGGTGGACCATTGGCCAACATAGGTTCAAGGGGCTCGACTGACAGAAGCACCCATGGTTTTAAGACTCAGAAGAGTCTGATGCAGCTCATCCGAGTTGACTCAGACTCGGCCAGACCTGACCTTTTTCGTAACAATGAGTCAACCTCCTGAGTCGGGTAATTCAGCCCTGACTCGATTCAGGACCGAATGTCAAGCCACTGATATGTGGTCCCATCATGAACGGACCATGCCTCCAAATCTTTCATGGTTGCTGCGTTTGCTTCTTGACCATCCATTTGCATTTCAACAATAAAAAGGCTAGAGCTGAAAAATGAGGAGTTTTTAGTATGTCCATCCATGATCGGGACATCAAATCAATGGCTTGGATAACCAACCATGGGCCCCAATCTCGGTGCACCATATCAAAAAATAAAATGGTAAGATAAACATTTGTTTTTTCAGTAGAGCTTTGAATGAGTCAAGTCAAAGGTCAGCCCAAGCCGGCAGAAATTTTAGATTTCAGGCCATGAATTTAAGCCGTGCCAGATAATCGTCGTGCATGATTTGGGCCTCGGCGTGGCTTTTTACGTAGAAGATGTCATAAGAGCCCAACAGGCCGGCCCAGGCCCATTGATAGATTTTGATTTTGGTTTATTTCATTTTGGTAAAAACTGAGTATTGGGAGGAAGAACTAACGGTTCGGCAGCTGGTGAATGCATCGTTCATCACCGATGCTAACCCAATGCACTCGAAGCAATAGTCAGCGCCACCATTCGTCTTTCCTTAATGATCTGTTTGATACATAAAAGATAAGTTTTATGAATTAGTAATTCGTTTTAACGGGTATTTGTTTAGAATATCAAGATTCGCAAGGCAAGACCTCATTGATAGGTTTACCGCCACACTCGGCCGGGTTAATGAAGTCGTGACCCCAATTTCTTTCCTGCACGTAAATAATTGAAATTCAGTCAACAAAGCTCATTTCGTTTCATCTGAATGGAAAATGACATATGTTGAATCATAATAGATAGAATAACAATTACGAAAGGACGTGGTATTTAAAAATCAAAATTTTTTTTTCTTAAAAATGCTTTTAAGATGCCACATGGCATATTTTGATTGTACTCGGTTTAATATGCTCCACTGTATTTTCCCTATGGAATTGGGTGCAAATTTCCATTTTACTATTTTATCCAAACCATTTATTTATTTTTTTTCAGCTCATTTTAGGCATGAGCCCAAAAAGAAAGATGTTCCAAGACTCTTGTGTACCACGCCACAAGAAAAAAGTGATGACTGAACGCCCACATTGAAAAATTTGCCATTCAACATCATGATTAGGTCATACAAATTGGATAAAGGGAAACATAAATATCAGATTCATCCAAAACTTTTGCAGCCTTTAAGAAACTTTTAATAGTGGAGGTTCAATCACCGCTGTTTTCTCTCTGATGTTACACATGAGATTTGGGTCTCCCTCATTTTTTTGGCTCAAACCCTAAAGAATTTCTGGAAAATAAATGGACGGTGCGGATAAAACACTACATCATGGTGGGGGTCTACAGAGCACCGGTCCAGTAGCTACTTTACAGTATCAGTGGGCAATCCGCGTCCCTCTACCCCCCCCCACTAGATTTATAACAGTAAGATTGTGGGATCTGGGCCATTCATCACAATGAACAAGCCCTAACTAGGCATCGGCCGATCCATTCATTTTCCCAACCACCCATTTTTTTCACACGCGTGCGACAAGCCGGCTTAATGGCCTGATTTGAGTGAAGGTTTGTTTAAGGTGGACCTCACGTGATGAGTAGCTTGATTTTTGGGCGTACCACATTGACATTGGCCAAAGATAGTTGATAACCTACCAATTTCAAACTTCTCTCGATTCAAATCCACACCAATGATTTTAGAAGCTCCACGGAGTCTTGCTCCTTCAGCTACCTGTTACATAAAATTACACAATCGTGTAAGTGGGAAAGAGTCATGCATGGAGACAGGGCTGTTGATTTTCTGGGCCATCAGATTGGGCTAGTGGGCCCTGTTTGGGTTTACTTTTGTGATTTGAGGCCTGATTTTTAAACGCAACGACTATTTGCCCAATTTTTGGGAAAGTGAGTCTAGAGCTGGGGCCCACCTGATGAACGACTATGATCTAGCACAAGTTTTTGGCACATGAACGGTGAGTAGATGGTGTCACGGTACACATGTTGGGGATTTGGTGCTGCGGAATCACGTAGACCTAGATCTAGGATAGCAATCCAATAACAACAAGCAATCACAAGAGAACACAAAGATTTAACGTGGAAAACTCTTTCGGGAAAAAACTACGACATAAAGCGACAAAAATCCCTATGAATGAAAATTGCAAGAGAGGACTTACCTGATTTGAACAATCTCGAATCTCACCCTTGTTACAACCCTTGATAATCCTAAACTTTTTAGAAACCTTTAGAGAACTTTTTGGAAGCCTTAGAATAACCTTAGAATAGCTTAGAACCCTACGGACCCCTATTTATAGTTTGGAAACTCTACTTCCACACCACTTTAAAAAACCCCCGCCTCAAATTTACGTAGTCCGCGCAGATCTGCGTAACCTTCGACTATCGAGCTAGGGCTTTGACTGGTCGAAGGACCCTCCTCGACCGGTCAAGCCTGCCCTCGACTGGTCGAGTCAAGGCTTCGACTGGTCGAAGAACACCCTCGTCGGTCGAGCCTGACCCTCGACTGATCGAGCTCTCACTGACACTCAAACAAACCTTGCTGGACTTTGAGTCGAGCGGGCCTTGACCGGTCAAGTGGACCCTCGACCCGTCAAGCCATGCTCTCGACCGGTCAAGCAGCGCAGAAGCTTGAAGACATTACTTCTACGAACAACAACACGCACATGACATTAAGACCAAACAATATAAGAAAAGGTTCATATAATGCATAAAGGTAATATGTCTTAATTATATCCTTTTGATCTCTGATCATGTTTCAAATGATCCAAACTGTTTATCTGATGGCCGCACCGTAGATGGGGATCCTAAAATAAAACTCCCAGATTGGAAGTTCAGCCCGTTGTTCACTCAAATCTTTTCCATTTAAAACCGACCGGTTCCTTAATCTTTGCTTTTTGAACCATTTTAAGTTTTTTTTT